>OX352772.1:225422713-225637713 GCA_947095535.1 Poecilobothrus nobilitatus
GTCAATAGGGTTATATTGATTTCTCAAAGCAAATAATAGGAATTGTTTTTGAACAGATTCGATTCTATCGGAATGTATTTGAAATGCAGGATTCCAAACAATGTTGCCGTATTCTAGAATAGATCGTACTAAAGAACAGTAGAGAGATTTTGTCACCGCTATGTTACTGAATTCTTTAGCTCTTCTTTTAATGAATCCTAACATTTGATTTGCCTTGGAAATCATATGCTCATGAAGATGGAAGTTAAGCTTATCATCCAAAAGAATCCCTAGATCGGTCATGCTGCTAACTCTTTCTAGAGTTACATTATCAATAGAATAATCGAATAAAATAGTAGATCTTTTCCGTGTAAAACTAATAGCCTTGCATTTTTGAATGTTCAGCTCTAACTTATTGGAAAAGCACCATTCTTGTAAAGAATGAAGGTTTGACTGAAGTAATGCAACATCAGAAATATTTTTGATAACGTGGTGAATTTTAAGATCGTCGGCAAATGCAATATGTGATACACCCACTAGTTTGGCCGAAAGGTCTGAAATTAATATATTAAATAGAAGTGGACCTAAATGGCTACCTTGAGGTACTCCTGAACGACCTTTTCTGAAACCATGCTGCTGTTCATTTAATTTTGTGTTTATGATGGGTGTAATTTTGTTTACGACCATTTTTTCGAACAACTTAGGAATAGTCGATAAAATAGCTATACCACGGTAGTTTTCGACGTGTGCTTTGTCGTCCTTTTTGTGGATGGGAATTAAATAAGACGATTTCCAAGCATATGGGAAAACACCTGAGGAAAGTGATTTATTAAAAATGAGATGAAGTGGATAAGTCAAATAACTAACACTATTGTATAAAAAAGTCGGCGGGATTAAGTCAGGTCCTACACCTTTTTTAGTATCGATGTTAATGATTGCTTCAAATATTTCATTTTCAGTAAGATATAGATCCGTAATAATTAAAGTTATTTGTTTGATTCCTGTGGACGATAAACTAAGATATAGAATCCGTAAATAAGATATAGAATCCGTAAAAATTTGAGTTATTTGTTTGATTCCTGTGGACGATAAACTTTTTGAAAACAATCATCAAAGAAATTACAAATTACCTTAGGACAAGGCGAGGAAGTGTTGTCTTTCGACATTGAGTTTGGGTAGCCGTAACTTTTACGCTTAATATTGATAAAGTCAAAATATTTTTTTGGATCTGAAATTAATTTGTTGCCGATATCGGTGACATAATTATCGTATGTTAAGTTAGATTTTTGTTTGAATTCAAATGCAAGATCCTTGTGCATATTCAACAAATTGATATTAGACTCCTTTGAAAATTTGATTTTTTTGTACAATTTCTTGCGTTGGTTACGCAATGTCCTAAGTTCTCTATCGAGCCAAGGTTCAGTTGTCTTGTTTTTTTTTATGAATTTTTGGCACAAAGGAGTTAAATTATGTCAAAAATTCTCATATAAAAGATAGAGATTAATGAATCAATGTCCTGTTGTGCTAACAGCTCGTCCCAATTGATGACTGATAAAGCATTGTTAATGCTATCATAATCAGCGTTAAAAAAATCATATACAAAATTATTATTGTACGATTTAGTGTAAAGTGCTATAGACGTGGCGATTTCGAAGATGACTGCGTTATGATGAGAGGTGTTAGTAAAAAGGTTTACTGCGTCATCAGCGAGGTTTACCACTACGCTGTCATATGCATTTGAAAATGCAAGATCTAACCACTTGTTATTTTTATTAGGAAAACTGATAATTTGTTGTAAATCATTACCATAGAATGTACTAATAAGGTCGAAATCTATTTCGCCCTGAAAGTTAATTGGAAATAACAAATTATCATAGTCGTCGACAATAAAAGAAAGAGAAGGACGATTAAAATCCCCAAAAATAAAAATAGAATCATCCTCATTCATATTTGATAATATATTGTGATATAATATATCATAAAATTCATTATATGAGGAATTGTCAGAATTCGGAGGGAAGTAAACTATTCCAAGGTAAAAAAAAGTATTTACCTAAGTTTACTTTAATAAATTGGTGGTCGAAAGAATTACAAGTCCTTAAACCTATACTAGATAAGTTATTTTTGACTGCAAGTAAAACACCACCTCCTCGGGAACAATTTGTAGTCCGGTAGTCTCGATCTTTTCTATATATAGCCCAAGTGCTGTCTAATATTTCTTCGTTTAAAAACAAATCATTCAGCCATGTTTCAGTAATAGCTAACACACTGAAATCACATGACTTAGCATCTATAAATAATTTTTTTAGCTTACCTCTCATACCACTGCAATTGTGATAATAAACTTTAATATTATTAGAACAATTAACGCTATTATTATTATTTATATTATTATTATTATTTGTATTAAAGTTAGATAGTGCTATTAGATTTTAGTTGTGTAGTAATGTATAATTTTCATTAATTTTTGTCTTAGATGTAAAGCTGATTTATTCTTGATTCTAAAAAACTTGGCAAATTTGGTTAATTTTTTCTATACATGTGATAAATTTTTTTTTTTGATTTCTATTAGATCGATATGTAAAATCTCGGATGGGTATGTTGGTATTGGTGTCTCGGATAGTTGTGAATTATTGGGATGACGGTCGTATTTGCTAGCGTGACATATTTCGCAATTCGATGTGTATCTTTTTATAAGGCTGGCCATTTACGGGAAGTAAAATGTGCTTGTTTGTGTTAGTGACTAATTATTTGATGTTTGTTTTCTTCATTAGCGATAAACTGAATTATTCTTTGCTGGATTTGGTTTTTTGGCATTTTGCTTCCATTTACGATTGTTGCTGATAGTGTTTTCTTCAATGCTTCTAGTAAGGCTGGCATGGTGACGTTTTGAAGGCCTATATAGTGACGATGATTGTTAGGGTGAGGATTTTCATATACAAGAGCAACAGGTCCTTGTGAAATGATTATTTGATTCTTGAAGACATTAATTGGTGCTTCCCAATGTGGTATCAAATCGCTACTATCTTCTTCGGTACTGTGGGCAGTTCCAATTTCTGAAGTGTTTATTTCTCTCTTTAGTCTCAATAGCGGATCTGCAACCTTATTGGTAACGCCAGGCTTGTAGTCCAGCTCGTAATTGTATTCCACGATCCTGGATTTCCACCGTTTTGATTTCGCATTATTGTTTTTACATCCCAAACTGAATGTTAGCGGCTGATGATCTGTTACAATTTTCACCTTTTTTGCACCGTAAAGATAACAACTGAATTTGCCGAGAGCCCAAATTATCGCTAAAAAATCGCGTAGGACTCTTCCGTCCTGTTGAGTGCTCTTGAGATATAGGATATTGGGCGGTTTTTACCAATGTCACCCTGTGACAAAACTGCGCCGATGACTTCGTTTGAAGCATCCGTGGACAGTACGAATGTTTTTCGAAGTCGGGAAAAATTAGCAGCTCGGTTGATGAAAGAGTGCGTTTTAGATTTTTGAAGGCCTTTAGTTCGTAATCGCTAAATTTAATTGCAACTTTTCGTGATTGATTAGTTTTTATCTGGCGTTTTCTCCACGAGTCAGGTTGGGGAGTGGTTTGGCTATCTGCGAGTAGTCCTTGATAAACCTTCTGTAATAGGATGCTAGTCCTAGGAAGCCCTTAAGTTCTATTATATTTTCAGGTGGTTTTATATTTTCGATTGCTGTAATCTTCGGCTGCTAGCACGTCATCGATCATCCATTGGAAAATAGAAGGTGCGACTTTAACCCGAATGGTAAGCGGCTAAATTCATATTTGCTATTTTTGCCACATATTTTATTACATCTATGGTAAACACAGAATATACCAACAGCAGCGACAGTGTTTATTTATTTAAGAAATTATAAAAAAGTGACAACAATTACGTAGCACTAATACAGAAATAGAGGAATAAAAAAATTAGAAATACAAATTTTTAGTAGGGTCAGATAAAATTATACACATAAAATTTTATCTGACCCTATGTTTAAATAATTGATTTATGTTTAAATAATTAAAAAGGAAAATAATCGAAAAAAAAAAAAATTTTTTGAAGTTTAAAATTGAAATTGTTTTTATTTAAAAATTAAAAAGATAATTTGTTATGAATTCTTTGAATACGAATTTAGTTTAATCCACTACATTCCCTTAAATTCACTTAAAAAATTAATGTAATTAAAAAAATTTTTTTAGGTATCCCTGCTCGCAAATGTTTTTATTGCCTTTCGAAATGTATGCGTTTTCAAAAATCTTTTAGTTTAATTGCATGTAACGTACCTAGTTTTTTTGCATACCTTTCGTTTTTATTTAAAAGTTAGATAACCGATATCATTTTCATATGGATATTATTATACATAAATACATAATTATAAAAATCACTGAAATCTTTTATACATATTATCGATGATGCTATTAATTTGTTTTGTTTTCGACTTTTTTTTTGTGTACACTTTAATGTAGGTAGCTACACTTTTAAAATTATTCAAAATATGTATTTTTCCTTAATAATAATTTTAAATATGTATTATTGTAATCAACACTCACAAAAAAAACACTTCTTATTTTAAATATTAATAATAATACTTTTACTTAATTAATCAGTTAGTATTAATATCGTCTCAAAACCATAACGCTAAAATGGTCAAGCTCAAGTCAGAACAAAAATTAGCAATGCGAAAAAAAATATGTAAGATAAAGTTACATTTTGTTACACTATTTTAATGAATAATCTTTTATTGAAATCGCTTATGTTGTCACAGATTAAAAATAGAAAAAAAATTAATTCGGAAAAATAGCTTATGAAAACATAGGCTATTTTTTAAAATCGCATGCATATATCAACGATGTCGACAGGAATTTAATATGAAGAAAGTATGAAGACATAAATTTTTTTAATAATTGGTTAAGTTAAGGTAAGTTAAGGTAAGGCTATAGAAGATGAACGAAAAATATTTTTTTTAAATTTAAAATTTGGTCTGGTCTGGTCTTCTTAAGCTGTAATAACTAATTGTATTTTAATTGTTATCAAACCTATGTCAAATTAGGCTATGAATATAACCTCATATCCATGTCACATACTTAAGTTTCAGTGAGTTTTAGCAGTTTAGTGTATTGTTTTGGTTTTGTTAATAAAATTTAAATCAAATGCTTTAAAAATTAAGAGGTAAGTTTTGATTTAATTGAAGAGATAAAATTTTATATTTTATTTTGTTTTAAATCATAGCAAGACCGCTTATATTTGTTACTGGAAATGCGAAAAAATTAGAGGAACTCATTACCATTTTAGGGCCAAACTTTTCTCGTACCTTATAATCAAAAAAGATAAATTTATCGGAATTCCAAGGTTGGACTGTGGTAATTATCCCTATAATTAATTCTCTTAACTTTAAAAAAGGATTCTATTTAATTTAAAAATAAACTTTTTTTAATTTAAGGTGAGATAGATGAAATTTGTCAAAAACAAATGTAAAAAAGCAGCAATGCAAGAAAAGGGAACTGTTTGATTGAAGATACATGTTTACAGAACGACTGTACAAAATGCTCGAAGGCTGGGAAAATTAATCTCCTCAACCTGTTTGTACTTAAGTATATTGTGAAGGTGAAAATCATCATTTTTCATTTTTATGATTGAAATAAAATTTGTTATTACAATATAATTTCTTTTCTTTATTTATAAATTCGAAAAATAAAATAGGAAAGAAATATAGGTATATAAATATGGGCGACATCTAGTGATTTTAAAATGAAACTGCTTAGCGACATCTATTGGTTTTTAAGATGTAGTAGTTTACTTAAACTAGGATCACTTTCAGCGATGGCGGTAATGGTATCTAAAAATTTTAAGTAGGCTATGTATTATTATCAGAAATTATATATATATAAGAGAAAAAAGCATAGGAAAAAATTAGAGAGCAAATGGGGCACTTAAAATCTGAAAAAATTTCGAGAATTCTTATTGACATTTTTTGTTCTACTTGCGTTATCTATATATATATAATTTCGCAATAGATAACGCAAATAGAACAAAAAATCTCACATTTTTTTTAATTTTGAAGTGCCCCAAAGCAAAGACTATACATACATATATAAGACATTCCGAGTAGATAAATTTTTTAGTATAGAAAATAAAAATAAGACTGTGCCCCAAATAGTCGCGACATCTATCAATATGGAATTTATTCATCTTTTATGTTATAGCAGAAATTATATATATATAGATAACGCAAGTAGAACAAAAAATGTCAATAAGAATTCTCGAAATTTTTTCGGATTTTAAGTCAATAAGAATTCTCGAAATTTTTTCAGATTTTAAGTGCCCCATTTGCTCTAATTTTTTCCTATGCTTTTTTCTCTTTCTCAAATCTCTTCAATAGTTCTTTTAAAAAAATATCCTCGTGAATATTTGATTCTATTTTAATTTTAGATAGGTACATACACGATAAATATTTATTTTTTATTTTGTTTTTTTTTTTCTTTTTTTCTTCAAAAACTTTAAGACTTTAAAACTTCTTTTTAGAAGAATGCATTTGAATAAAAGAGAATATTTTCATATAATTTATATGATTCACGAGATTTTTTTTTTAAACTAAAATTTTAAAATTTGTTTAAATATTTATTTTTATTTATAATTTGTACAACTCGAACCATTATTAGATTATTTACCATTATAAAACTATTTTTAAAACTATTTAGGTAGTACTCGAACTTAACCAAAATACGCGATAACAAATTTTGAATACATGTATTTTTCGTTCACACAACTTTAGTCTAAAGTCGAAAACAATTAAAATATTTTAAAAATTACTTTATTTATTTATCATTATAATTAGAATAATGATAAATACAAAGAAAAAAAATTCACTTTGATATTATTACAAATGGTATAATAAAATCTATTTATAACGTTTGTGTTTTTATATTTTAAAACTGGTAAGAAGAGTTGCCTATCAATGATTTTGGTTGTATTTCTTTGTTTTTAATTTTAAATACTTACTTTATTTATTCAAAAAATAATGCAAAAAACGTATTTTAACATTTTTCTTTCAATCTAACATTTTCGCATAAAGAGTTTTTAATATCTTTTGTATTTAAAAATTGAAGTAAATCAAATAATTATATTTTATAGCATGGCAGCACTATATAAAAAATTTACTTCTGATTTCTTAAGTATTCTATTTTGAATGGACTGATTATGTGTTGGTCAAGTGTATATAATGTTTATCTATGTATGCGTTAGTATTTAATATTTTTTTTTTATATCAATAGAAATGCATGAGTAGTTTTTATTTAAATTAAAAAAAAAATATGTGACTGTTAACCCTAGTTACTTGTGCTTTTTTTGTGAAATTACCTTTCAAAATATAGTTTCTGATATTATGGGTTAAAAGAATTTTAACGTAAGAAATTTATAAAGAAAATTGAAATTTAAATTTGAGCGGTAAGTTATCCAATGTGTATAACTTGAATTTTTTTATTAAAATAAGTTAATTTTTTTATAGAAGTGAAAAATTAAAAGTTGTTTTACAAGTTTAATAAAAAGTTAAAGTTAAGTTAATATACATATGCGAAATATATAATATTACTATTAGTGCACAAGTTCTTTTGTTCTTAATCATTCATCAATCAAGAGGTTGGAACATAATTTCTAATTTGAATGAAGTAAGAAAACATTTTTTTTATTATTGTTTAGAATTTGTTTTCAAATTTATTTGATTGTCTCAATTATTTTATTCATTAACTTGTTGCAAAACTTATAATTAAATTTTCTATTTTTCTGACTCTTTTATTTATCTACATACTTTTATTATCTTTTCAATCTCTTTTGCTTTCATTAGCATGAACATATAAT
Organism: Poecilobothrus nobilitatus; assembly: GCA_947095535.1. Classification (NCBI taxonomy): domain Eukaryota; kingdom Metazoa; phylum Arthropoda; class Insecta; order Diptera; family Dolichopodidae; genus Poecilobothrus; species Poecilobothrus nobilitatus. The sequence continues at coordinate 225,430,552 of OX352772.1, forward strand.
AAATTCATCCTCTGTTTAGAATGTTTCAAAATATAAAATCAGATTCCCGCAAATCAGGTAGAACCTGCGCCACATGCAAAAATAGTAGGCTGAATTTTAATAGAAGGCTCTACAGATTACCAAAGGATAGCAGCTTGTTTGATATATGGACTTCAAAATGTATATATTTATCTTATAATTTTGTTTTACAAGAGTTTTTTATGCCGAATGGAATGTTTAATTGAATTCAAGACTTTTATTTTGAAACTTCAATTCGGCTTTTTCCCTTTTTTTAAAATATTACATCAATAAAAATTAAATTAGGTCAAAGTTTTCAGATAAAATTATAATTTTTTCATCCAGCCTAGAATTTTATACAGCACACGAGTTTTTAATCTTACATATACCTTATTTATAATCTGTTTGCAAAATTCCTAAATTGATAAAAAAGAAATAAAAAATTTACCCTCAGAGGTTAACATTTCGATGGGTATTTATAAAATGTAAAATTTTCTAAGCAAAGAAAAAATTAATATGCATATACCTATACATATATACATATATCTATATATATATATGGCTGGCTATACTACTCTATACCCTTCATTCATTAATAATTTTTTTGACTACTTCTTTTTATAAATTAAAGTAAAATGACTGAAAATTAAAAAATATAAACTATTCATAAATTATATGAAATGAATAGAAAAAAAAATAAATCTAACAGCCTAACACATACCAATAACATCTTAAATAAAAACGAGGAAGAATACAGTTGCCTTTGTCAACTCTTAGATACCCGTACGAACCGTTAGTATGTTTACAGCCTGTCACTCTGCTCACAATATTATTTTTTTAATATTTTAGTATTTTAAAATAATTTGGGTAAATTTTATAATTTCTAGAACTATGGGTTGTACATATATTCAAACTATATGTTTATATGTACATTCTTCAAAAGCAGATTCTAACCTTTCACATAACGATTATCAATCCAAAACTTTTTCAAATATTCTATAGTACCATTTAATACTAAGCGGTAAATGTATATTAAATTTACTTAGTACAAAATAGTAAATATAATTTTAAATATTATATTATATTATATTTAAATATTCCATTGGCAGAATAATTTTTTATAAGTACAATAAAATATATATATGTATGTATGTAAATACGTCGCTATATAATATACATCTATACTCTTATCATTCATTCACTAGTGACATATACGATATGTAAATAAACATGATATTATGTAAGTATATATATATATTAATATCATATAAATAAAAATTCTTCAAGCAACCGTTATGTTGTTTATTTATTTACATTTTTATGTACTACGCATTATATCCTCAACAATTTCAAATTATCGAGTAAAACAAAATGGAAAAAATTCGTTAAAGAAATTTGTTAGAAAATTTGAAAAAATCAAGTAACACTTTCGTCAATTATAAAGTAACCCTATATTATTAAAAAAAGTTGTTACCAGAAATAAGAGTACAATGTTGGAGCTTTAATTTTTGTGTATTACTTCAAAAAAATTTTAACAGGTGTTCAAGTTACAGGTGTTTAAAAATAGGAAATTTTCAGTTTTTGACCCCTTACAGCTCCTAAACGGGGGGTCATACAAAAAAAATTTCTGAAATGACTCATACTTATTTTCAAAGATCTAACTTCCGTCAAAATTTCAAGTTTCCAACTTAAACCGTTTAGAAGATAGAAGGGTTGAAGGATTTTGCAAAATTTGAGTTTCACATAACGGTAAATTAAGACACCGTATGCCACAAATATATATTTATTATATATATACTTTTAAAGCTAATAAAAGTAGTAATCGTTTGGCGTTTTCAAAATGAAGATATACCTTATACAACTTGTGCTATAACAATTTAAATATAGAGTTTTTTTGAACCTTTGGGGAGCTGTAGCTCCGTAACGGATGGGGCTACAAAAAAAAGTTATTAAAAATAAAATTAATATTTTTGTGAGATCTATCAGCAGTTAAAATTTTATAGCTCTATTGCAAAAAAAAAAGTGGGGATCTAAAAGTTAGGTGTTCGAGAGCTACCCTAAGGCTTGGTCCAAACTCAACCAAAAAAAATAGGGAACCTACAAATTACTCCCAGAATATTTTGTGTAAATTTCAAGATTCTAGCTTTCTTAGTTTTTGAGTTAGCGTGCTGACGGACGGACGGACGGACGGACGGACATGGCTCAAAAGTCTTAGAATTTTTTTCTGATCCGATCCATACCTTTGAAGGTATATCTAGCTCGCTTATTTCGAGGTGTTACAAACGGAGGAGTAATTTTATTATACCCGATCCTATCGTACGGGTATAAAAATCTTTACATTTGTTTGTGACTTGTTTGATTTTTCGTTAGAAAAATAAAATAAATAAATTTGAAGAATGAAGAATGAGAAAGAACAGAAGAACATGTTCATTTTTTTAATGCAATATTTTTCTCTTTCTTTGGGGCACTACAAATTAAAAAAAATTGTGAGAGATTTTTTGTTCTACTTGCGTTATCTATATATATATAATTTCTGGTTATACTAAATTCATTTTTTTTAAATTTTAAATATACATAAACGTTTCTCTTCTTTGATATTACTATCATATACAATTTAACCTTGAATAAAAAAAAAAAAGTTTTCTAAATAAAATAAATTGGTGTGTATGTACATTGTACTAGGATAGTAATAGTAACTAGTATTGCTATACTAGTATCTATCCTATATCTATAATTTGAATACTGGTAATTTAATGTAGGTTTTTGTAAGTAATTTAGATTCGATTGTTAGTTTTAAATAAATTTTATTTATTCTAGTTATATAATATTACAATTCATTAACATAAAATTTACAAATGTATTAAAATAAAACAATTTTTAAAATACAAAGAAAATATTAGTTATCTGCATGCTGTGCTGTATGTGTTATAAACCGAATAAACGAGAATTTATGTTAAATATAATGTTAAGTTAACAATTCTACGTTGTCAGATTATTGCATGGTTTTTTTTTTAAATAAAATGAAGTTTTTTTTCTAGATATACGAAAAATATACATGAGATTTCTTGATTTGTCCCAGAAAATTTGTGTATTTAAGTAGGTATTTTTTTTTTTGCAAAATAATCTAAAGAGTATATAAAAAAGTGTTATTTAGAATGATTAAGTAACCAATAACTCGCCGTTTCAATTCAAGTAAACTGTATTGACTATAATATATGAAGAAGGATTTAAATTTTTACTTTATAAATTTAAATGTATAAAATTATTAATTAACATACCTATATTGGATTAATGTTAATTAGTTTAACTAAGTAAGTATGTATGTATATGCATGTATTACATATGTATATTCACTATAGTAAACTAAAGGGAAAAAAATGTTTTTTTGACTTTTATGATTTATTTTGTAATTTTTTAATATACATAATATTATTTATGATCATATCAAAGTACCATTACATACATACATATAAAATTGCTTCACTTTTTTTCTCGATTCACATTCAATAATTAATATGCTTTTTTATTTTTTAACCTTTATGGTCTACGTGGTGTAAAATTTTCCTAATAAAAAATATGAAAATATGAATTTGAAATTTTATTAAAAATAAAATTTAAGACTGGTGTTCTTTGAATTTTGTCACATATTTCAATTAGGGGGCCTCTGTGGCCTAGTGGGTAAGAGCGTATAAAATACGCTGTAAAGACCGAGGGAGTGTGGGTTCGAATCCCACACACGTCGTAAGAGTTATTCCCCCTTACGACATTTACAGCCACGCCTGAACAGGAAACGTTGTGTAATTTCCTGTTTACATTTATGTGGCAGAGAAATGCATAAAAAAAAAAAAAATTTCAATTAATTCGTAAATAGACCTTTTATTGAACGGTTATTTTCAAATATTTCTATTTTCAGCAATCAGATTTCTAATTTTTAACAAATTTTAAAGAAAACAAGTAAATGTAACAGTAAGTCGATGCAACCGACTTATTAATACCCTACACCTGAATAATTCGAATTAAATTAAAAATCCATAAGTTTTTTTGGCAGCTGCTTGAACTTCTTCTCTTTTCTGTCTTATTCAACTCGAATTTCAGGAACGTAAAAGAGGCATCCTCTTGGGATATGCTTGACACCTTTGTAAAAAATTTAAAGTTTCTATCTTTATTAATTTCGAAGATTGTTAGTCCTTGGGAGGTGTGTGTCAGGTACCCGAATTGCCACTCCAATTCATCGAATCCATCTCAGGAACATAAAGAAAACATGCCAGAACACCATTGTACTAAATTTAAAGGTTCTACTTTTGTTGGTTTTGGAGATATGCTCGTTGCTCTTGTGCTCGTCCGGAAGTTTCCAAAATACGAACCCATGGTTCAAATTCTTTGAAATGTCAGTTTCCAATTTTACAGAAAAGGAAACGTAACAGAACACCTTTGTACTAAAAATAAAAGTTCTATCTTTGCTGGTTGTGGAGATAATCTCGTTTGCTCTGGGGCTCGTTCGAAAACTTCCAAAATCCGAACCCACGGACCAAATCCTTTCAAATTTCAGAGACCTAAATCAAACATGAAAGAACATCATTCTGCCAAATTTAAAGGTTATATCTTTGTTGTTTTTGGAGATAATCTCATTTGCTCTGGGGCTCGTTCGGAAGCTTCCAAAATCCAAACCTATGGACCATATCCTCTTAAATTTCAGAGACATAAATCAAACGGGAAGGAACATCATTGTAAAAAATTTAAAGGTTCTATCTTTGTTGGTTTTGGAGATAATCTCGTTTGCTCTGGGGCTCGTTCGGAAGCTTCCAATATACGAATCCATGGTTCAAATTCTTTCAAATGTCAGTTTTCAATTTTATAGAAAAGGAAACATAACAGTACACTCTTGTACTAAAAATAAAGGTTCTATCTTTGTTGGTTGTGGAGATATACTCGTTTGCTCTGGGGCTCGTTCGGAACCTTCCGCGATCCGAATCCATGAACCAAACCCTCTCAAATTTCAGAGACTTAAATAAAACATGAAATCCTGGTGATCCTGATTCAGAATATATATACATGTCCATTTCTAACTCGCTTCCTTTGGTGGTTACAAACACCATACCAAAGTTAATATACCCTATAATTTAGGTGTAGGATATATGAATATTCAGAATAAAAATTATGGTTTATGGGTTCAAATCTTGGAAGCTTCCGGACGAGCCCCAGACCAAACGAGTATATCTCCACAACCAACAAAGATAGAACTTTTATTTTTAGTACAAAGGTGTTCTGTTATGTTTCCTTTTCTGTAAAATTGGAAACTGACATTTGAAAGAATTTGAACCATGCGTTCGTATTTTGGAAACTTCCGGACGAGCACAAGAGCAACTAGCATATCTCCCAAACCAACAAAAGTAGAACCTTTAAATTTAGTACAATGGTGTACTGGCATGTTTTCTTTATGTTCCTGAGATGGATTCGATGAATTGGAGTGGCAATTCTGGTACCTGACACACACCTCCCAAGAACTAACAATCTTCGAAATTAATAAAGATAGAAACTTAAAGTTTTTTACAAAGGTGTCAAGCATATCCCAAGAGGAAGCGTCTTTTACTTTCCTGAAATTCGAGTTGAATAAGACACAAAAGGGAAGAAGTTCAAGCAGCTGCCAAAAAAACTTATGGATTTTTAATTTAATTCGAATTATTGAGGTGTAGGGATAAGTCGGTTGCATCGTTTTACTGTTACATTTACTTGTTTTATTTTAAAAATGGTTTTATTGTAATACATTTGTAAATTTTATGTTAATGAATTGTAATATTATATAACTAGAATAAATAAAATTTATTTAAAACTAACAATCGAATTTTGGCTGTTCTTTCTCATTCTTCAAATTTATTTATTTTATTTTTCTAACGAAAAATCAAATAAGTCACAAATGTAAAGGTTTCTTTTATTTAAGATGTTATTGGTATGAGTAGGGTGTTAGTTTCTTTTTTTTCTTTTCATTTCATATTTGTGAATAGAGTATATTTTTTTTTATTTTCAGTCACTTTACTTTATAAAAAGAAGTAAAAACTATTAATGAATGGAGAGTATAGAGTATTTCTGATAGAGTAGTGTTAAGTATAGCCAACCATATATATACATATATATATATATATATTCATATTAATTTTTTGTTTGCTTATAAAATTTTACATTTTATAAATATCGAAATGTTAACATCTGAGGGTAAATTTTTTATTTCTTTTTTATCAATTTAGGGATTTTGCAAACAGATTATAAATAAAGTATGTAAGATTAAAAACTCGTGTGCTGTATAAAATTCTATACTTGATGAAAAAATTATAATTTTATCTGAAAACTTTGACCTAATTTAATTTTTGTTGATGTAATATTTTAAGAAAAGGGGAAAAGCCGAATTGAAGTTTTAAAATAAAAAAAAAGCATTGAATTCAATTACACGTTCAATTCAAAATTATAAGATAAATATATACATTTTGAAATGCATACATATATCAAACAAGCTACTATCCTTTGGTAGTATGTAGAGTCTTCCATTAAAATTCAGCCTGCTATTTTTACATGTGACGCAGGTTCTACCTGATTTGCGGGAATCTGATTTTATATTATGAAACATTTTAAACGGAGGATGAATATATTATATGTTCATGCTAATGAAAGCTAAAGAGATGGAAAAGATAAAAGATAATAGAAATTATGTTCCAACTTCTTGATTGATGAATGATTAAGAACAAAAGAACTTGTGCACTAATAGTAATATTATATATTTCGCATATGTATATGAACTTAACTTTAACTTTTTATTAAACTTGTAAAACATGTTTTAATTTTTCACTTCTATAAAAAAAATAACTTATTTTAATAAAAAAATTCAAGTTATACACATTGGATAACTTACCGCTCAAATATAAATGTCAATTTTCTTTATAAATTTCTTACGTTAAAATTATTTTAATCCATAATGCCAGACCCATAATACCAGAAACTATATGAAACTAGAAAGGTGATTTCACAAAGAAGTAGAAGTCACTAGGGTTAACAGTCACATATTTTTTTTTTTTTTAATTTTAAATAAAAACTACTCACGCATTTCTGTTGATATAAAAAAAAAAATTAAATAGTAACGCATACATAGATAAAAATTGTATATACTTCATCAACATATAATCAGTCCATCCAAAATAGAATACTTAAGAAATCAGAAGTAAATCATTTATATAGTGTTGCCATATAATATATAATTATTGGATTTACTTCAATTTTTAAATACAAAAGATATTAAAAACTCTTTATGCGAAAATGTTAGATTGAAAAAAAAATGTTAAAATACATTTTTTGCATTATTTTTTGAATAAATAAAATATTTAAAATTAAAAACATAGAAATACAACAAAAATTATTGATAGATAACTCTTCTAACCAGTTTTAAAACATAAAAACACAAACATTATAAATAGATTTTATTATACCATTTTTAATAATAGGGTATTTTCAAAGTGAATTCTTTTTTTTCTTTATTTCTAATTATAATGATAAATAAATAAAGTAATTTTTAAAATATTTTAATTGTTTTCGACTTTAGACTAAAGTTGTGTCAACGAAAAATACATGTATTCAAAATTTGTTATCGTGTATTTTGGCTAAATTCGAGTACTACCTAAATAGTTTTAAAAATAGTTATATAATGGTAAATGATCTAATAATGGTTTCGAGTTGTACAAATTATACATAAAAATAAATACTTACAAAAATTGTAAACCTTTAGTTTCAAAAAAAATTTCGTGAATCATATAAATGATATGGCAATATTGACTTTTATTCAAATGCATTCTTCTAAAAAAAAGTTTTAAAGTTTTTGAAGAAAAAAAGAAAAAAAAACTAAATAAAAAAAAAATATTTATCATGTATGTACCTATCTAAAATTAAAATAGAATCAAATATTCACGACGATATTTTTTTAAAAGAACTATTGAGGAGATTTGAGAAAGAGAAAAAAAGCATAGGAAAAAATTAGAGAGCAAATGGGGCACTTAAAATCTGAAAATATTTCGAGAATTCTTGTTGACATTTTTTGATCTGCTTGCGTTATCTATGTACATACATATATATAATTTCTGGTAATAGGTACAAAGAAAAAGTTAAGAAGTTAACAATCTAAATAATATAAAACAAAACAAATAACAAATATTAAACAAAAAAATAAAAATTAATTATAAAAATAAACATATAAACAATTCAGACTATATAAAGAAATATTTAAAACTACAATAATTAAAATTTATGTATGTATACAGCTCGTTCTTTCAGCTGTTTATATTTATTAAAATAATGTAAAGCAGTTTCTCATAATCAGTTCCATTTGGTTCCATTAAGCGACTATATAAAGAAGAATAAACAATTCAGACTATATAAAGAAATATTTAAAACTACAATAATTAAAATTTATTATGATACAACAATAATTAAATATATTAAGAGTCAAAAAAAATTATATGTGCATTTCATAAAATGTATGTATGAATACATTTCGTTCCCTCGACCCTCAGCTGTTAAAATAACGTAAAGCAGTTTCTCATAACCATAATATAAAAATTTTATATTAGGCGCCAGTTATAGCTATCATTGAAATGCTTCCGGAAAAAACGTTTCATTGAAAACTTTTTTTAAAACTAATAAAGAATAAAAAAAGATTTTTAGACTTAAATTTTGTTTTTTTATTATTTAGTTTAAGTTGAGATTTATAATTTTTTGTTTTAAAATGGAAATTTGAAAAAAAGTAAAAAAAAAAATTAATTTTATAGAAAATTTATGTATACTTTTTTATTCTTCTCAATTCACCCAATGTCATTATTAAAAAAAAATCTTTTTTTATTCTTTATTAGTACCATTTTCTACCAATAATAATTAAATAAATTAAAATAATAAAATATAAATTAATATAATTTTGCAAACATCGAAATAACGCTAACAAACAATTTAAATTTAAATTACATTTATTTTTATTTTGCCTTCATTATTGTCATTTGCCATTTGGCAGATAATTTAACTGACAGTTTTCTCTGATTGCTATAATCGCCTATACAGAAAAAAGTATAAGTTTTCAATGAAACGTTTTTTGTGGAAGCATTTCAATGATAGCTATAACTGGCGCCTTATGCACTTAATAATATTGATATGTGTATTTAGTTTTTAAAATTAAAATTTAATTTAATTAAGTTTATTAAACATTTTGGGCAGAGTCCACTGAGTCCACTTTATCACTGTCATCCAATAAGTTCCGTAAAAATGGTCTGATCCTTAATTTTTTTTAAATGATTCCTTTTCTCTTCCTTGTTTGTTGAGTGTCCTTTTTTTAAATGTTTTACTTTCCTTTACCTTTTTTTTAATTTTAAAATTTCCGACTTTCAATATAAAACTTTAATATTAATTCTATTAAATGCCGGCATGACGTTTAAATACTCATGCATTTTTGAAACCTGTTGCCATTGTGGAATTCTTTAAGTAATTTTTGAAAAGAGTTTTTAAATGAAAATAAAAAGGGTTGTACAAAATGTTTTTAGGTAATTTTTTATATTTTAGATTTTGGAATTTGTATAAAATAACAAATTTACAAAATTTTTTTAGGTAACTTTTTATATTTTAGATATTTGGAATTTGTATAAAATAACAAATTTTATAAATAATTGTAGATAAGTACAATCGCTTAATAACGTTATGTGGGGTAACATCTGCGAGAGATTGTTTAATTTGAATTTTTTATTTTAAACTTAATTTTGAATTTATTGTACCTGTCTTGTACTGAGATTGGGATTTTGATTTTTGTTGTTGCAAAAATTTATTTTATTGCTGGAAAAAGTATAAACTGTATATATATAATGAATTGCGAAATTTGTAAGTCGAAGATTGGACGCCATATTTCATATATAGCATGCAGTGTTTGCAAAAAGTCTTTCCACTGTAGTTGTGCCAATATTACGAGCGAAGATTTGGAATTTTTTAAAGCTTCTCCGAGCGGCTACAGATGTAACATATGTGAATATCATGAAGAGACGATATTCATAGCATTCATAGCTATTCTCAGAGATAGCAGTATACCACCACTTTCAACTATTGTCACTCCGAGTTTCTCTAATGATGTTTCTAATGCTGTTTCTCAACAAACTACAATTTCTAATGTAGATATACCGTCTAATACCGATATTGTTTCACCACCACTAACAACAGTCAGTGATCATCTTAATTTGGAAAAACTTTCACTTCAGCTCAAAATGGTAATATTGAAGAGAATATTGCTCTCTAATTACTCTCTCTATTACTCTCTTAAACTTAGAGATGAGAAACTTAATTGCTGAAAATAATTTTCAAATTAAGAGTTTACTTGAAGAAAGAGAGCATTTAAGAGAAAAAATTAATTCTCTTGATCTTAAAGTTAATAAACTTGAACTACACAGGAAAGGGAAAGATATTGACATAATTGGAATACCTAATGTCAATGTAAGCAATGTGAAAGAGCAGGTTATATCACTTTTCTCAAAGGTGGATAAAAATATAAATAAAAGTGACATTTCATACTGTTTTATAAAAAATGTAAATTCAAAACAAACAAGTAAAGATTTGAATAAATCAAACAATAATATTGTGTGTGTTGGACTTAGTTCTTTTGCCAACAAACAATTAACTATGGAGAAAAAAAAAATTGCAAATTTTTAATAAGGATAAAAATAAGGAGTTTCCTGTCTATTTTAACAATTCCTTGACAAAGTATACGAGATTCCTGTTCCATAGTGGACGGGAGTTAAAAAAGGAAAAAAGTTATAAGTACCTTTGGATCAGGAACTCAAAAATTTACTTACGTAAACAGGATGGTGATAGTAGGGTGGAAATTAGTTGTTTTGACGATTTAGTTAAACTTTAATTCTTATCGCTGTTCTTATTATAGCTTAACGTTTTGTTTTTTAATTTTTGCTTTTCTACATAGCCTTCAAAACAACTAATTTAATATTTTTCTTATTGTTATTATTTTTTTGTTTACATTATAATGTCTAACTCTCCTTCAATTATTTTAGATTTTCATTAAAATATCAGAAGTTTGAGGAAGAACTTTCCATCTTGTAAGCTATCTTGAGTCACTCGTTATTTTGCCTGACGTTATATTTCTTACTGAAATTTGAATTTTTGAAGAAGAAAAGGAGAATTATTGTATTCCTAATTTCAATCTTCAAGTTTGTTGTAATAATTCATATTCTGCTGGTGGAGTAGCTGATTATCTTAGAAGTGATCTTAATTGTAAGTTTTTCAATTTCAATTTTGTTTCGTGTGATTTGCTGAAAGTTATAATTGATTTTAATGGAGTGAGTTTTTGTTTCGTTTGAATTTATAAATTACACGGTATAAGTATTGGTGTCTTTGTGGAAGAATTATCAAGTTTTTTATCTTCAATTTCTTCAAAAAATCTTATTTTATTAGGTGATTTTAACATTAATATTTTACTGATCAATAATTCTGATGTTGATAATTATTTAGCACTTTTGTCATCCTTTGGTCTCTGTTCTGTTATTTGTGAACGTACACAACCATCCTCTGGTACTTGCCTTGACCATCTTTTTATACGACAGGTAATTAATAATAATTTTTCTTATTCCAGTGAAGTATTAGATTTGCATATAACTGATCATTGCTTAATTTCTTTATCTATTCATTTATTCAATAATATTAAAGTTCTTAAAAGGAAAAATAATTCTTATAATTTTCCCGTAATCAATTTTTCTGAACTTAGGGATAAGTTAAAATTTGAGTGCTGGCCTAGTGTATATAATTCGGCTGATGCTTCTCCTGATTATTCTAATTTTTGTGAGATTCTATTTAATCATATTAATAATTGCTCTCGTCAAGTTTTTCGTAATTCTGAAACAAAATTAAAACCTTGGATGACTCGTTCTTTGTTAAATTTAATAAAATGTAGAAATAAAATGTGTTCCTTAGTTAAATCTCATCTTAATAATATTCGTCTTAACTATGTTATTAGGTGTAATAACAATAGGTAAAGATAACTATTTTATTTTAAAAATTAATAGGAATCGTGGTAATCCTAAAAATGAATGGAAAGTAGTTAATGAAATTTTAAATAAAAATCTTCCAAATAATGATATTACGCTTGAGATTGAAAATAATATTGTAACTAATCCTTTAACTACCTATTGCTAATTATTTTAATACATATTAATGTTACAAATGATTTTGTTTTAAATTCTGATGTTAGTATAGACCTGTCCCCCTTTCCTTTAGTTATGATGATTCTTTTCAGTGCAATAGTTTTCATTTCTTTGACTTTACTTCATTGGAAGTGCACAAGCCAATCTGTAATTTGGATAATAGTGTTTCTATCTCTTACCATAAAGTTTTAAATAGAATTCTCAAAAAATTTCGTTGATGTTGTCGATGTGTTGTGATTTATTTTTAATTTCAGTGTTCATTCTGGACATTTTCCTGCAGGTTTAAAAATTACAGAAGTTATTCCTTTGTTTAAAAAAGGTTCTTCGTTAAATGTAAATAATTACCGACCTATCTCTCTTCTTTCTCCGACATCTAAAATTTTTGAAAAGGCTGTTAAAAAACGCATTTTTAACCTTTTAAATTTTGAGCTTTTTTAAAGCTTTTAATCCTCCTAAAAGTATGCAAAAAAAATTATTTGCATACGCTCGTCCAAAATGTATGCAAAATGAGTAAAAATGATTGTGTCTTTGATATTTTATTTTAAAAAAGCTATAGTGCTGAATATTTTAAATTAGGATAAAAATATGAAAAGTTTTTAAAGTTTGGTTTAAAAATTTCAAAGTTTGGTTTAAAAGTTTTTAAAGTTTATTATTATTTATTATTAAAGTTTATTGATTATTCTAAATTTAACTTTGTGGTTAGTCATAACCTACATTAATTTTTAGAAGACCTGGACATTGAGAGAGGAAAGCTAAATAGTAGTCCTTTTTTTCAAAATAAATACACGTAGTCTTATGGAAAAAAATAGTAGTCCTCCTAGAAATCTGGAAATAACACAAAAACTACAGATTTTTTTTAATTTCGTCCTAAGGGAGCATTAAAGTTCCATCTTTTTTACGTTTTTTAGTAAAAAGAAATTTTTAAAAATTTTAAATTTTCATTCATAAATATGCATTTTAAAAAATGTCTTCCAACTACTTTTCAACAAAAAAAAGCTTCTTAAAAACTTTTTAAAAGAGCATTAATTTGGTACATTACTGAGCAAAAAAAATGTTGAAAACTAATTTTTATTGCAATATTGATTTGCTTTAATAAATATTGTAAATTTTTTAGAATGCATATAAAATTAAGTGCAAAAAATAAACTATTTAATTATTTTTACAATAAGTTAATTTATGTTAACTTATTTAAAATTTTTATTACTATAATAAAATAAATTAATATTATAAGTTATTCGCCTTTTCCTTTGAGGTAGGGGATATGGCCATTATTTTTAAAGTGGTATCGCGTGAACACTAGGCCTTAAACTAAAATAATAAAAAAAAATATATTAATACATACAAATAATATATAAATAATTTTTTAACTAAATAATATGATATATTTAAAATAAAATTTAATAAAACAAAATAAAGTAATTAATTTATAACAAAACAATATTAAAAAAAGTAAAAAACAAAAAAAATATCACAAAAATCAATATTTTCCCACCGGATAGTAATAATAGATCTTGAGTGGGCAAAAATGAAAAATGATATCACGATTGTATCCCAACTATATATAGGTACTATATATACAACTATATATAGATTCATATCAAAAAGGTTAATTTAGTCAATAATACTATTTAATTTTTTGCGTTTTTCAATATCGTTCAATATTTTGAAATTGTTTTATTTCTGTATTACCTGTGAAATAGGTAACTTAGATCGTTATTAATTATTATTATAAATTTAAAATCACATTTAAAGTAATTATTTTCTATTAAAATATATAAAATAATATTATTTTGGCCCTTATTTATATAATTTCCAGTATTTTAAATTTATTTTTTTACTAACATTTAAAACTAAATTAGAGAAATTTAAAATTATATTATCATCGCGTAAGTTTTTATCATTCGTTTCTATTAAATTTACAAAGTAATTGGTGAATATACTTGGAACTGCATCTGGTATTAAACGCGGACTTTTATCATTATTTAATTTAAAACACAATTCTGAAAAATGCAATTTAGATATGGAACTATAAACTGTTGGTTGCCAGTCTGATCTTTGTACAAAGCTCTTTTAAACTTCTCAAAGGCTCTTTATCCGGAAATTTAAAAGTAGTTACAGATATCGTGCTATTATTATAATTGGATTTACACCCAACAACCGAATATTTTCCACCCACTTTATTTAAGGAAATTATTAAAAAAGGCAATATTAGGCACTAAATAATTGAATTAGTTTTTTTAAATAGGTATTCATACAATAAAATCTTTTAAAAATAATAATTCAATTCAAAAATTTAACTCTACAAAAATATGACTATATAAAATAAAATATTACTAAAATTTAGAGTTATTTAAAATAAATATTACCTAATTTTTTTCTAATACTTTTGAAATATAATTGCAATGTAAAATTTTATTCATAAAAAGATTATTATATTTCATGTAAGTACATGAATATTCTATTTACAATAATTTTTTTTTTATAGACTGTATAGAAAAACACGAAAATTGCTTAACCATAATTTGGTACTTCTTTTTTTCTTTTTTTTAAAATATTGCTGAAAAATATGATTTGAAAGTTAATTTTTTTATTGACATAAAGATAAAACTTCAAACTTTATTTTTATATAAATTTTATAATTTTTTAATATAATTAAAAATATAAAAACTTAGTTTGAACTAAAATATATTTTCCAAATTTACAGTACAATTTATTAGAAAGCTTTAAAATTATTAGGTTATGTTCACTAATTTATTATAATTGTGTACCCTCATAATTTTTTGAGAGTATTAAATGGCGACGATATGAAATGCTAGAGAAAAACTAAAAATTTTATTTTGTTGAAAATATGTTAAAAATTTCGAATTGAAAGCTGAAATTTTGGTATGTTAAAGAAAAATTTCCAAATTTTATTTTAATATACAATTTGGCATGTTTGGGTAAATATTTCATATCGAAAACTCGAAAAGAAAATTGTTAAAAATCGGCATTTTTCTTAAACAAAAACAAAAACAGAAAAGAACAAAAAAATCTTTATGAAATATCATTTTTGGAAGCTTTTTCTCACAATACATTTACAATTTGCACAAGCACATTTAAGTATTTCGATGTCCAGGCCTTCTAAAAATTAATGTAGGTTATGGGTTAGTACATCAGTTATGTTTTAATTTGAAATTGAAAAGGCTTAAGCTATAGTGCTGAGTATTCTAAATTAGGGTGAAAATATGAAAAGTTTTTGAAGTTTGGGTTTAAAAATTTCAAAGTTTGGTTTAAATACAAATTTATTATTAACAAAGGTTAAACATATTCATTGTAACAATTTAAGTCCTCCTAACTTTAAGCAAAAAAATTAGTAAAATGAAGATATGAAAAGTTTTTAAAGTATATTATTATTAAAGTTTAAACTTTAATATTTACTTGAAAAAAAGTTTGATTTGAATAGGTACATAAAGAAATGTATACAAAATAATTTTAAATGAAATGTTTTGTTTATAATAAATATATTATTTATAAAATAAATAATAAAAGTTTTGAGTTAAACGGTTGAAATATAATGAAATACTATGAACTTTGAGAAGTTTTATAGTTAAATTAAAAGTTATAAATAATCAGATAAATTCGAATTTTATCTAAACTTTTACTGTCAATTATATTTTTATATTTAAGAAACGTTTTTTATTCGTCTCTGGTTTTATTTAAAGTTTTCAACAGCTTAAAAACTTCGCTAATGATTGAACACACTTAAGATTCTTTTTTTTTGTAATAATAAAAAACAAGTTTGTTCCTGTTGGTTTAAATAATATATTTTTATATCCGTATGAACTATGTTCAAGGGTATAATAAATTTGCCATTACGTTTATGACACTTTAATTAAAGGAGTTAGATATAGTGTCAAAGGTATGGATCGGCTCAGAATCGAATTCTGAGTCGATTAAGCCATGTACGTCCGTCCGTCCGTCCGTCCGCACGATAACTCAAAAAATAAAAGAGCTAGGAGGCTGAAATTTTTTTTACGTCACTTTTGCAAAATTGTTAGTTTTGCTATTTAAATCCAACATTTTCGCTCGGCGGGTTCGAGTAGCTGCCATACAACTTCTTTCTTTATGTAGAAATAACTCAGTATATATTCAAGCTAGGTATCTGAAATTTTGCGAATGATGATCAATTTTTATGGCAACAACTTTTGCAAAACTTGGTTGTGGTGGTGCGACGGGTTCGGGTAGCTGCCATACAAAATCTCTTTTTAAATGAAAATAACTCAGTGTCCGTCCGCACGATAACTCAAACAATAGAGGAGCTAGGAGGCTGATATTTTTTTACGTCACTTTTGCAAAATTGTTAGTTATGCTATTTAACTCCAGCATTTTCGGCCGCCGGGTTCGAGTAGCTGCTATACAACTTCTTTTTTTAAATGAGAATAACTCAGTGTCTATTGAAGCTAGGAATCTAAAATTTATTAAAGACGTGTCGAGTTACACGCCAACAACTTTTGTAAAATTTTGTTGGTTTAGAGCAGCCGGTTCAGGCTTCTTGCACCTCTTGGAACTTAATGAAGCTAGGCGTCTGAAATTTTGCGAATGATGATGAAGTTTTATGGCAACAACTTCTGCAAAATTTAGTTGTGGTGGTGCGACGTGTTGGGGTAGCTGCCATACAAAATCTCTTTTTAAATGAAAATAACTCAGTGTCCGTCCGCACGATAATTCCAAAAATAAAGGAGGCTGATATTTTTTATACATCACTTTTGCAAAATTGTTAGTTTTGCTATTTAACTCCAGCATTTTCGGCCGCCGGGTTCGAGTAGCTGCCATACAACTTCTTTCTTTAAATGAAAATAACCCAGTGTCTATTCAATCTAGGTATCTGAAATTTTGCGAATGATGATCAAGTTTTAGTGCAACAACTTTTGCAAAACTTGGTTGTGGTGGTGCGACGGGTTCGGGTAGCTGCCATACAAAATCTCTTTTTAAATGAAAATAACTCAGTGTCCGTCCACACGATAACTCAAACAATAGAGGAGCTAGGAGGCTGATATTTTTTTACGTCACTTTTGCAAAATTGTTAGTTATGCTATTTAACTCCAGCATTTTCGGCCGCCGGGTTCGAGTAGCTGCTATACAACTTCTTTCTTTAAATGAGAATAACTCAGTGTCTATTGAAGCTAGGAATCTAAAATTTATTAAAGAGGTGTCGAGTTACATGCCAACAACTTTTGTAAAATTTGGTTGGTTTAGAGCAGCCGGTTCAGGCTTCTTGCACCTCTTGGAACTTAATTATGCTAGGCGTCTGAAATTTTGCGAATGATGATGAAGTTTTATGGCAACAACTTCTGCAAAATTTAGTTGTGGTGGTGCGACGTGTTGGGGTAGCTGCCATACAAAATCTCTTTTTAAATGAAAATAACTCAGTGTCCCTCCGCACGATAATTCCAAAAATAAAGGAGGCTGATATTTTTTATACATCACTTTTGCAAAATTGTTAGTTTTGCTATTTAACTTCAGCATTTTCGGCCGCCGGGTTCGAGTAGCTGCCATACAACTTCTTTCTTTAAATGGAAATAACCCAGTGTCTATTCAATCTAGGTATCTGAAATTTTGCGAAGGATGATCAAGTTTTATGGTAACAACTTTTGCAAAACTTGGTTGTGGTGGTGCGACGGGTTCGGGTAGCTGCCATACAAAATCTCTTTTTAAATGAAAATAACTCAGTGTCCGTCCGCACGATAACTCAAACAATAGAGGAGCTAGGAGGCTGATATTTTTTTACGTCACTTTTGCAAAATTGTTAGTTATGCTATTTAACTCCAGCATTTTCGGCCGCCGGGTTCGAGTAGCTGCTATACAACTTCTTTCTTTAAATGGAAATAACCCAGTGTCTATTCAATCTAGGTATCTGAAATTTTGCGAATGATGATCCAGTTTTATGGCAATAACTTCTGTAAAATTTGGTTGTGATGATATAACAGGTTCGGGTAGTTGCCATACAACTTCTCTTTTTAAATGAAAATAACTCAGTGTCTATTGAATCTAGCTATCTGAAATTTAATGAAAAAGTGTCGAGCTAGGCGCAATAGATTCGGGTAGCTGTCATACAACTCCACAATTTACATAAATATATCTCTGTAGTTCGGTACTAAAACATCTGAATGTTTTTAAAAGATGATCAAGTTTTATAGAAATAGGATATATTACGTTCATACGGGTATCCCAGAGTTGACACAGTCTACTCTACTGCACTCTTTCTCGTTTTTTTATTCATCTTTAAATTATATGTTTTTATTAAAACTAAGCCAACAAAAACTTGATTTTTTTTTTTCTTTTTTACAATATTGCTCAATGGCATAATGCCCCCAAGCATATGTGTTTATTTTATCTGCGATTACATATCTTTTATTATCTAGTGAACTTAAAGCTACTTTATTTAAATTCTGTGAATAAACTGTATGTAAATGTGATCTAAATATTTTCATTTCTTTTAAACAAACTTCATTTTTTAGCAAACAATTTTTCTAGTTATCTAACGTTAAACTATTGACAATATATTTTTTTATTCCTTTTGTTTTTTTAACAGTTTTATTTTCATGTGTTTGAAGAAAATACATTTTAGATTTTAATCCTATAAATTCAGAAACAATTTTTCCATTAAATTCATCTTTAAAAAGACCAAGAACTTTTTTATTCAATAGAGGGAAATTAAATAAATTGTCAGATGGATAATCGGATATATCAGAAAACGTTGGTCTGTATCATCTGTCTGTATAGTGTAAATAAAACTGTCAGTGACTGTGTAATTTAAAAAAACTTTACTGCCATATTTAGGTTTAATGTGATCATAATGAAAATCATACATAAGTATTTTAGATTGTTCTAGTACTGTAAATCCTAAATATATAGGTTTGTCATAATATACATTTGTATGATTAAGCTAAACGGCTATCAAGTTTTCAATGAATCTAGAGTGGCTATGATACTTTGGTTTTGCTATTAATGCTCGTGCACCTAAATGTCTTCCTTGACTTTCCCAAGAGGTAGCTACTTTAAAATTTTTTCTTTTATCTACATTTTCCATGGTGTTACCGAAAACGGCATTAATCATTAATTTAAAATAATTTTTTTCGAAAGCATTTTTAGCAACTGACCTATGTGAGGTATTTAAATCAATATATTTTTTAACCAATTGCTTTGTGTGAATTTTAGCACTCTATAAATTTTCTTAAGAATTAACCGTTTCGAACACACTGTTAGTGGAACTTTGTTTTCAGCACAAAAGGAAAATCATTGTGCAAATCATGTAAATGTTGTGGATAATCTAAATTCACTTCTAAAAAGTAACCAGTTTCCGAATCATCGGCAACTGAAAGCACATCAATATTTTCAGTAACGTCAACCTACTGAAAATCTTTATGTGGTAAATATTGGATCATTGCCCATCCATATAAATTGTGATCGTCTTCATATACTATGTATTTGGAATGTTCGTTTCTTTTATAAGATTCTCCCATGAATTTCTAATTTGCTACTGAATGTCTAAGTGAGCACTGACTAATTCCACCACGTATCCCTTTTTTAAGGAAATTATACATATCTATATCAGTTAATAATTGTAATTTGATATCCGTGTTTTTTGACATAGCTGCCCATGACAAACCTGGGGTAGTATAAAAATTTGCAGGATCTCAAGAATACATTTTGTAGCATATTTTGCGAAAGTTTTTAAAAACATCAGTCAAAATAAGCACATCTGTTTTAAGGTAAAGTTTTAAATAGTCCCATAAGTTTTGACAATCAAACGTATTCCATACATTAACTGCATGAATGTAGTCTTCATCTGAACATGATGTGTTTGTCATATGATGACAATTTTGTTTCGTGTGATTTGCTGAAAGTTATAATTGATTTTAATGGAGTGAGTTTTTGTTTCGTTTGAATTTATAAATTACACGGTATAAGTATTGGTGTCTTTGTGGAAGAATTCTCAAGTTTTTTATCTTCAATTTCTTCAAAAAATCTTATTTTATTAGGTGATTTTAACATTAATATGTTACTGATCAATAATTCTGATGTTGATAATTATTTAGCACTTTTGTCATCCTTTGGTCTCTGTTCTGTTATTTGTGAACCTACACGACCATCCTCTGGTACTTGCCTTGACCATCTTTTTATACGACAGGTAATTAATAATAATTTTTCTCATTCCAGTGAAGTATTAGATTTGCATATAACTGATCATTGCTTAATTTCTTTATCTATTCATTTATTCAATAATATTAGAGTTCTTAAAAGGAAAAATAATTCTTATAATTTTTCCGTAATCAATTTTTCTGAACTTAGGGATAGGTTAAAGTTTGAGTGCTGGCCTAGTGTATACAATTCGGCTATTGCTTCTCCTGCTTATTCTAATTTTTGTGAGATTCTATTTAGTCATATTAATAATTGTGCTCGTCAAGTTTTTCGTAATTCTGGAACAAAATTAAAACCTTGGATAACTCGTTCTTTGTTAAATTTAATAAAATGTAGAAATAAAATGTGTTCCTTAGTTAAATCTCATCCTAATAATATACGTGTTTGCTTAAAACATAAATACAAAAAAAAACAAAATGTTTAATTCAAATGTTCAATTCAATCCAATTTAACTTATTTTTCACTATTTTTTAAAAAATTAATAACGCACTGTTATATTTTTTATTATAATAAAACGCACTGTTTTATTTTCAATTTACTTTATATTAACAACCTAATTAATTAATAACGCACTGTTATTTTTTTTATTATAATAAAACGCACTGTTTTATTTTCAATTTAATTTATTTTAACAATCTTTCTTTTACGACTCTACGATAACGATTGATTAAAATTCATAAAATTTGGGTTTATATAAACTTGAGTTAAACGGTTCAGGACTAACGTTTAACTCAAGTTCAGTAACCTTGAATTTAAAGTACATAATAAAAATGAAAAAAAAACCAAAGTATATAAAAAACATATGTAGTGTATATAAAAAGTTAAAATCATTGAATATATAAAAAATATAAAATTATTGTGAATTAAATTAATTTTAGTTAATGTAACTGACATCTTGTGTCCCAAAATTAAAACAATTATATTTTGACAATTTCTATCTAACATTGTGAATTTGTTTGGTTTTGACAATTAATGTAAGTATCAATAATACTTTTTTTTTAAAAACAAATTTTTTTTATGTACAAAATTTTGGATATTTTTAATTTTTAGTATTTTAGACATATAAACAAAAAATATGAATGATGTTTCAAGGTGCTGCATGTTGATTGCCACCAGGACCCAACCATCACTGAGGAACCAGGATTCACCTTTACTCAGATAAGTACAAAAATAATTTTAATTTGAAATTGATTCTTAGTTTTTCCTTTTTTTTATTTTTAGATGAACAAGAAACCAGCAAAATAAAATATAATAGCTGTAGAAACATACTCCCGGCCTTGGCATTATATTGAAGTAATGCCAACTTATTGAGGTAAATTATGTGAGTTGCAATGTGGATAGGTAACTTGTATCATTCAAATTCATGCTCGATAATACTAATTTCATCATGGGTGAAGTGTTTTTTAGGTTAAATGTTCAAAATGATCATGACATCTCAAATTCGCAACAACGTATCCAGTTGATTTGCAGGTTCCGGTGCTCGTACATTGCAGTAAGATGAAAGAAAAAAATTATGAAAGTGTAAGAATTATGTTATTTGTTTTAGAAAATTTGTGTATGCTTTTGTAGTTTATAAAGCATTCATACGTAGGAATTTTTGAATAATAGTTTGTGTGAATGTATGAATACTTGAATTATGTTGATGTGTGAGTTAGTTGAATATATTGATATGTAAATTTCAAATGTTATTTAGTGTGAGTGTGTGACAATGTTTTTAATTTGATGTTTTTTTTTTTGTTTTACCTGAACGGACGAATTTCGAATTTTGATTTTGTTTCAACGGACGATTTTTATTTGCGATTTTTTTTTATTTTTATTATTTTAACGAATTTAGCGAATAGATATTAAAATCATATTTGATTGTTAAACGATTTTCGCGTATAAGTATTAGCGAATTATTATTATATATTTTTTTATTTATTGGCTTAACAATGGTTGATGAACATAGTGCATTGTTAATCATGTGGTAGTAAGCAAATCTTTGTTATAGGACGTTTGATGATATTATGTTTTGTACGCAACGTAACGACTCGAACCAACCCATCCGAACCAGGATGTACCTGAGTAATTCTGGCTAGTGGCCAATGACATGGCACTTGGCACCTGACATGGCACCTTCAATAACACTAATTGGTTTGGTTTGACATTGTCTACTTGTGCTGACCATTTAGGTCGTTGTTGTAGTCGACTTAAATATTCCTTTTGCCACCTCATCCAAAAACTTTGTAACATGTGTTGCAAATGTTGCTATCTATCTAACCTATTTAGAGTAGTAGCTAACAAAGACATTTGCGGTGTTGCAAGCATGTTTTCTCCTATAAGAAAATGTGCTGGAGTTAACGGTGCTAAATTGTCGATATTATTGGTTATTTCACATAAAGGTCTTGAATTCAAGCAAGCTTCTATTTGACACAAAAAAGTTGAAAATTCTTCATAAGTTAAAATGGTATTCAAAATTCGTTTTAAATGGTACTTTGTGGATTTAACTCCGGCTTCCCACAAACCTCCGAAATGGGGAGATGAGGGTGGAATGAAATGAAATTTTACACCTTCCTTTTCTGTCAACTCAGTTATTTGGGGCTTGTATTCTTTAATCATGATGTTGGATTGCTTCATTAAACTTCTATTAGCACCAACAAAGTTAGTGCCGTTGTCACAGTAGATATTTTGACATAATCCTCGTCGCGCACAAAATCGACGGAATGCCGCGATGAAGCCGTCTGATGACATGTCGGTAACTAACTCCAAATGAATGGCCTTAGTGGACATACAAATAAATAATGAAACGTATGCCTTATATTTCTTTGCACCTTTACCTTTATGCGCCTTTAATTCGAATGGGCTGCAATAGTCTAACCCTGTATGAGTAAATGGTCTTACAATTTGTGTTCTTACACTTGGTAAATTGCCCATTAGTTGTGTTTGTGTTTCAGCTTTTTGCTTAAAACAAGGTATGCATTTATGTATCATCATGCGTATACTATTCCTTGCATTGATGATCCAATATTTAGTGCGAAGCACAGACATCATCAGTTGAAAACCGCCATGTAATGTTTGCTTGTGTACTTTTTCTATTAGCAACTTAGAGAGATCGTTATCTGAGAGTATAATAGGATACTTTTGGTCAAATGGTATACTGGAATTTTTTAACCTTCCACCAACACGTAATAGTCCATCCTTGTCTAAGAAGGGATTAAGTTTTGATATTCGACCTTTATTATCAATTGGCTGGTTACCTTTCAATGCACTTATTTCCTTTTGAATAGCTTGCGCTCTTCTAATTAATATGTTAAGAGCATCTTCCGTTTCCGAGTTTGTGAGATGATCTACGTGGTCGGATTTTGTTTTGCATTTTAATTTGGTAAAAAATCGACGACAATATGCAGTTACTCTTATTAATCTATGTAATGATGAGAAATTGACTTCGAAGATGTCCACCTTTGCACTTGTTGAATGGCAAATTACAATTTTCCTTTTTTCAATTTCGGTTGTTTCCTTGTAAATCTCTTCACATTTAAGTTCTTCTTCTGTTAAGGTATTAACATTCTGGATTTCTTCTATTTCCCAAAACATTCTTACTTGTTCTTCTAGCTTGTGAGTTAAATGGTAGTTGGCTATGGTGATGTTTTGTGTTGTAGCTTGGTGAATTTCGCCCCATAGAATCCAACCAAATATTGTATTTTGAGCTAATGGGGTACCCTCTGTGCCCCTTTTGACACCAGGTAATATAATTTTATTGAAAACTTCAGTAATAGATCAATAACTCCAGGTTGATTGAAATGAGGGTCCGCTAATTTTAAATCCACTATATGTTCCCACTTCTCATAATTGATTCTTGACGATGGTAACATTTGAGTTAGTTTTTTCATAATAAATCCTTCCACGTTAATAAATTGTTCATCAATGAGTGATTTTATGGTGAAAGTGGTTTTATTATTAATTGTATGATTGTTGTCTTTTCCAATGCCTTGGATTGTCGCACTGACAATTTCTTTATTTAAGTTTATTCTTTGCACTATTTTCTCGGTAATGAAAGATGCTTGAGATCCTTGGTCAAGCAACGCACGCACTGTGATTTCCTTTCCAGAAGAATTTATTATTTTGGCCAAAACAGTGGCGAGCAAAACTTGTTTGCATTTGCTGAACGCTGTAGTTCTTACATCCTTGTCAGGACACTGGAGATACTCCGTAGAACTACTATTGTTTGAAGGTGTGAAACTGGGACTGTTGATATTCAAAATATGATTGCTTGCTCGCACATGTGACATATATGGCGCTCCCAATGGCTGCGTGTGACCAGCTCCTCTAGTTAAGTGCAGTAACGTATGATGTGGCTTCTGGCACTCATGGCATTTGTGTTTGCTGGAACACTGCGGTACTTTGTGACCTTCTCCTAAACAATTCCAGCATAACGCTTTTGTTCTTACAAAGTCCAATCGTTTAATAGGAGCCAGTTCTAAAAATTTTTTACATTTTCTTAAGATATGCGACTCTTTACACATGGTACAAATAACTCCAGTTACTGACGCGATGTGGAAATTTTTGGTAGGTGTTTGCTTAACGTCCTTTGATTTAATGTGATTTGGATGATTACGTTGAACAGATTCCAAAGTCCGAAATCTGTTTTCTAAAAATTCTTTGAACACTGTGAATTCCGGTATTGTTCGAGAGTTGCCAATCTTTTTCTCCCATAATTGTTAAGTTCGAAATGGTAATTTCTGAACCAATAAGAAAATTAAAATACTATTCCAGCTTTCCACGAGTATATTTAAATTTTTTAAGGAAAGATAGGCTGCAATAGTAGTGTCCAGCATGTTTTTGATTGCTGTTGCTGACTCAGCTGTAATTTGTGGTTGACTTAGTAGAACCTTTAGCTGTCTGTTTACCAGCACTCTTTTGTTTTCATAACGATCAGTCAGAATAGTTATGGCTGACTTAAACCCTGATTCTTCTAAATGCAAATGTTGAATGAGTGTTGCTGCATCTCCCTCCACCTTGGTCTTTAGCACGTTCAATTTCTGTATATTCGACATTTGCGCGTATTGCAGGAAATAAGCGTCTAAAGCGTCTTAAAGGCCGGCCAACTTTCATACGTGCCATCAAACGGGAGTAAACTCAAGCGTGGTGGCGCAAAATCTTGTTGAGTTGCAATAAATGAAGAACTCAAATCTGGGGTTTCTTTTGTTTTTGTTTTTTAGCTGGTCATAAGCCTCCTTCAACTCAGGTTGCAGATCCATATACACTTCTAAAATTTTTGTCCATGTTTCACTCTTTAAATATTCTTCGACGTCATCTATGCCAACAACAGCCATGTGCAATTTCTCCGACTGCTTGAATCTGTTTTCTACTAATGTCAGCCTTGTTTCCAATTGAGTCGCACGTAACTTCGACCTTAGTTCCTTAAACCCAGCTTGAAAGGTTAGCATATCCTTTAAATTGGTTTCCAATTGCGCGATAATTGTTGCTTTCGTTTTTGCCTTTGACATCTTAACGCGATATAGAACTACTTACAACTTATATAACTCAAATTAGTTAATCCTTAATTTTTTTTAACAAAATTTTAGCATATAAAAAATGTTGCAAAAATATTTTTAAAACTTTTGTATATGTTGTTAATGTTGAATGTTTTTATAAAAATTTTATTATAAATGTTTTTGTTGTTAAATGTTTATATTTAATATTGTGTGAATTTTGTTAGTATATAATAATTGGAACGGACTTACTTTTGATTTATGTATTCCTATTTTATATCCAGAAACCGTACCGAACGGGCGCGTGCCAAACCGTTAGAGATTCTGTACCCTAATATTTTGTTCACTATATAGATGCTTACAATGTCACTGGTTTTTTTTTTTTATATATTTTTTTAATTTTTTTCCGTTTTTACAAATTTTGAAAATTAGCTCTTTTTAATTATAATTTATCTTAGAAAATTTCAACAGTCACTGTTTTTAACTAGCTCAAATATTGTAAATTATAATACTTTAATTTTAATTTTTCTCATAAAAGTCACTGTTATCGTTCTTGCAAATTTGTCACCCAAATACAATTTTTTTTTTTTTATTTATAGTTTATCAATATAAGTATATCTTTTTTTTATGTTTTTTTTACACCACAAATTTTCTAATTTTTCCTTGTTACACTTCATACAAATTTGTTTGCCGCTTAAAATCCGGCTCGAAGGACCAAAAAATGTTTGTTTAATACACAAATATAAAAAAAACAAAATGTTTAATTCAAATGTTCAATTCAATCCAATTTAACTTATTTTTCACTATTTTTTAAAAAATTAATAACGCACTGTTATATTTTTTATTATAATAAAACGCACTGTTTTATTTTCAATTTACTTTATATTAACAACCTAATTAATTAATAATGCACTGTTATTTTTTTTATTATAATAAAACGCACTGTTTTATTTTCAATTTAATTTATTTTAACAATCTTTCTTTTACGACTCTACGATAACGATTGATTAAAATTCATAAAATTTGGGTTTATATAAACTTGAGTTAAACGGTTCAGGACTAACGTTTAACTCAAGTTCAGTAACCTTGAATTTAAAGTACATAATAAAAATGAAAAGAAAACCAAAGTATATAAAAAACATATGTAGTGTATATAAAAAGTTAAAATCATTGAATATATAAAAAATATAAAATTATTGTGAATTAAATTAATTTTAGTTGTTAATTAAGTTTAGTTGTTGACATCTTGTGTCCCAAAATTAAAACAATTATATTTTGACAATTTCTATCTAACATTGTGAATTTGTTTGTTTTTGACAATTAATGTAAGTATCAATAATACTTTTTTTTTATGTACAAAATTTTATATATTTTTTTAATTTTTAGAATTTTAGATATATAAACAAAAAATATGAATGATGTTTCAAGGTACTGCATGTTGATTGCCACCAGGATTCAACCATCACTGAGGAACCAGGATTCACCTTTACTCAGATAAGTACAAAAATAATTTTAATTTGAAATTGATTCTTTGTTTCTCCTTTTTTTTATTTTTAGATGAACAAGAAACCAGCAAAATATAATAGCTGCAGAAACAATACGTCTTAAACTATGTTATAATAAACTATGTAAAAAAATTAAAACTAATGTTATTAGGTGTAAAGATAACTATTATATTTTAAAAATTAACAGGAATCGTGGTAATCCTAAAAATGAATGGAAAGTAGTTAATGAAATTTTAAATAAAAATCTTACAAATAATGATATTGCGCTTGAGATTGAAAATAATATTGTAGCTAATCCTTTAACTACCTATTGCTAATTATTTTAATACATACTTTATTAATGTTACAAATGATTTTGTTTTAAATTCTGATCTTAGTATAGACCTGTCCTCCTTTCTTTTAGTTATCGATGATTCTTTTCAGTGCAATAGTTTTCATTTCTTTGACTTTACTTCATTGGAAGTGCACAAGCCAATCTGTAATTTGGATAATAGTGTTTCTATCTCTTACGATAAGGCTTCAAATAGAATTCTCAAAAAATTTCGTTGATGTTGTCGATGTGTTGTGATTTATTTTTAATTTCAGTGTTCATTCTGAACATTTTCCTGCAGGTTTAAAAATTACAGAAGTTACTCCTTTGTTTAAAAAAGGTTCTTCGTTAAATGTAAATAATTACCTTTCTCTATCTCTCTTCTTTCTCCGATATCTAAAATTTTTGAAAAGGTTATCAAAAACGCATTTTTAACTTTTTAAATTTTGAGCTTTTTAAAGCTTCTAATCCTCCTAAAAGTATGCAAAAAAAAAAAATTATTTGCATACGCTCGTCCAAAATGTATGCAAAATGAGTAAAAATGATTGTGTCTTTGATATTTTATTTTAAAAAAGCTATAGTGCTGAATATTTTAAATTAGGATAAAAATATGAAAAGTTTTTAAAGTTTGGTTTAAAAATTTCAAAGTTTGGTTTAAAAGTTTTTAAAGTTTATTATTATTTATTATTAAAGTTTATTGATTATTCTAAATTTAACTTTGTGGTTAGTCATAACCTACATTAATTTTTAGAAGACCTGGACATTGAGAGAGGAAAGCTAAATAGTAGTCCTTTTTTTCAAAATAAATACACGTAGTCTTATGGAAAAAAATAGTAGTCCTCCTAGAAATCTGGAAATAACACAAAAACTACAGATTTTTTTTAATTTCGTCCTAAGGGACTCGTCAAATCACTCAACTCGTATATACGAAGAGGATAGGTTGTGAAAATTAGCAATTAAAAAGAAAATTAAAATAACTTAATAACTTTTCTTTTTGTTAACCATTAACTCTTCTTTTTGTTAACCTGTTTCTTTTGTTTTTCTTTTTTGTAAATAACTACTCAAAAAAAAAAACAGTTTTCATTTAGAACATCAAATCAAAAAAAGAAAAAGGAAAACCACATTTTAACTTTTTCAACAACACAATAAAACACAAGTAAAACATATAAGAACACACAAAAAAGATGCTTCCTTCGGGGAGCGCAAATCGATATGGTCTCCTTGGCGAGGAGTCCCCAGCAAAAAGAAAAAAACAACATAACAAATTGCAGCCTGGAAACATAACCTATACGAATGAAGGCAAAAAATTTCTTAATATAAAAGCAACCGACAACACAACAAATTTGAGGGCTACTAATAAATTTGTACTTACAAAATTTCTTGAAGGAATATATCCAACATTCAAAGCAACATGGGACAGAACAGGAAACATTCTCTTGGAAGTACCAACTAAAAAAGTGATAATAATCTAACAAATAATACAAAAGTAGATATAGAACTAACATAAATTAAGTATCAATTTAAAAAAAAAAAAGAAAAAAAAGGAAATTTACACTTATTTCTAATTTTTAACTTAAATGTCAATTTATAGTCTCGCCAAAAATTATGTTAAAAAAAAAAAATTTTTTTTTTTTTTTTTTTCTTCTTTTTTTCAATTTATTATTATTCAATACAATAATTTCTGAAAAACAAAATTAAAAACAGTAAAATTAAATTTAACTTTTACCCGATATAATTTGGAATAGTATATTAACTAAAGAAAAATTAAAATGTCAGAAAATAATCTTAATAACATTAAAAAAAAATACAGCATATTACAGTGGAATATACAGGGTTACTTAGCAAATAAAGCAAATTTAGAATTACTAATTAAAAAATATAAACCCTTAATAGCTTGTTTGCAAGAAACACACTTACCAGAATCCTTACACCCACTAGAAAGCTTGAACTATCATTGTTTATTTTGTGCCGGTTTTCCAAATCAAAATACTGGTGGATTGGGCTTTTTAATAAATAAAGGGCTAGATTATACGAAAATACAATTAAATACTAATATCCAAGCAAGTGCTATAAAAGTAAACTTTCCTAATTACGCCAAACAAATCACAATACAAAATCTTTATCTTGAGCATAATTCCAACTATCAAAAAGAAGACCTCGCGAACCTAGTGTCACAAATTGATAAACCTTTTATTATCACTGGTGACTTTAACGCGCGCAATGTGCTTTGGGGTGACCAAATAATCAATAATAGAGGCAAAATGGTGGAAAACTGGCTAGAAGAGAACGATGATTTAATACTATTAAATGATGGTTCTCCCACACTCTTCAGTACAAGAGGTACATTTACGTGTATTGATTTAACAATATGTACTCCAGATCTAGCTCCCAAGTTTCATTGGCATACCACCATCAATCCTAAGGGTAGTGACCACTTTGCCATATTTCTTTGTTCAGAAACTGGAAAAAGCCATGTTATTCCAAAAACGAGATTCTTGGAAAAAAGTGCAAACTGGGAAAAATTTTCAAAACAGTTAGATATATTTCTAGATCTTAGACCACAATCTGAAAATATTAATAGAGAAATCGCCATACTTACCAAAAGCATAAGATTTTCTGCTAGCCAGTCAATGCCAACAGCAAAAAAGTGCCAAAGAACTCAACCCATATGGTTAAACAGAAACATTCAAAATCTAATTAAGATTCGAAATAGGCTTTGGAGAAATTTTAGACTAGACCCTATTAAAGAAAAATTAATTCAGGTACGTAGAGCTAACGCCATATTAAAAAAAGAAATTAGGGCAGCGAGAACCAAATCTTGGCAAAACTTTGCTGATAGTATAGGTAAAGAAAACGGGAATTACTGGGAGAAAGCTATGAGGGTGATTGGAAAGAAAAATACGGGCACAATAGCAATCAAACATCATGTGGAAGGGGATTTAATTACAAACTCGGAACAAAATGCAAACTTCTTTGCGAACATGTGCTCGAAAAACTCAGAAGACAATATTTACACTCCTGAATTCCAAGCTGAAAAGCTAAATTTTATCCTTCCAAATTCTATAACAAACTATAGTATCCTTGATGAACCAATTACTCTGCAGGAAGTTGGAAACACGCTAGCTAAGTTTAAAGGAACAACACCAGGCTTAGATGGAGTTTCTTATGGTATGCTCAAGCATACCACAAATAACTTCAAAAAACGCCTGTTAGATCTTTATAATAAAATATACAGCTCAAGCTATTTTCCACAAGCATGGAAAATTGCAGAGATAGTACCCATACCAAAAGGGAATAAAGATCCCAACAATCCTGATAACTATAGGTTTATATCACTACTCACTACTATGTCTAAAATTTTTGAAAAGATTCTTGGGAACAGATTGAGCTGGTTTTTAGAAAAAAATATGTCTAGTAGGATCCATGGTTTTAGACCCAACAGAAGCACACAAACATTACTACAAACCTTAGAATTTGAATTAGCAATGGCATTACAAAATAAAGAGCATGTGACAATAATATCTTCCGATATTGAAAAAGCCTTTGACAAAATCGTAAGACATAAGATCTTAGAGCAATTAGTCAAATGGAAAATAGGTATAAAGTTTGTAAAAACAATTGAAAACTTTCTGACTAATAGGAAAATTACTGTTAAAATTAATGGGAAATTGTCAAGAATAGAAAACCTCTTAAATGGAATACCTCAAGGATCTCCACTTTCTGTACATTTATTTAACACCTTTATTTCCAGCCTTCCCAATGCTCTGAAAGATATAAAAGGACTCAGGTATCTAATATATGCTGACAATATCTTGATATATAGTGTAGGGAAAGATAATGAAATTAACAATAAAGTACAGGTCGGTCTCAATAGATTGAAAACGTGGGCTGAATCAAATGGTGTTAACTTTCCCTTAGATAAAATAGAAGCGATTCATATATGCAGAAGAAGAAACTGCAACCCAGAATTGCTTAAATATAATAATGTAGATATTCAATTTGTAAAAGAAATCTCAATACTAGGGCTCACCTTCACAAAAACGCTTAAATACGAACCACACATTAATAAGCTACAAAAAAAACTAAAAAGAACAAACAATCTCTTAAAGCTTATTTGTCGAAACAAGTGTGGACCACCTATCAAAATAGCCTTACAAATTGCAAGGGCACTGCAAATTGGGAAAATAGATTATGCTATCAGCATTTACGGCTATTGTAGTCAGTCACACATACAAAAAATACAAAAACAACTGAACCAAGCCATCAGAATTGCGCTAGGGGCGTTAAGAACAACAAATGTGGATAGCCTGTGGGTAGAATCAGGCTTTCCAACCTTTGAAGAAAGACGTGATCTAATGGCCGGTAATTTCATACACAAACAATATAGTGAATTAAACCAACCTCTAAATAAATTAGTACGTGCCCTGATTGGGAATAAAATAGAAACCCCCAAAGCATCAGCTTTGACAAAAGCTAAAAATTACTCATATGCTAACGACATTCTGTTTGTAAACCCTTTACCAAACATAGACAACATATCACCTTGGTTAGAAGACGTAAAAAAACATATAGATATATCAATAGCACAATATGTAAAGGAAAATACTGATTGTCAAATATACCGTCAGATGTTTCAAACAGTGAAAAATCTGCATTCTAACGCATACAGAATTTTTACCGATGCAACAAAGTCAGATAAGGGGGTGGCATTAGCTATAGTTGACGAAGACAAACTACTAGTTAAAAAAATGCTCGTAGCGGAAACAGAAATTTATAACGCCGAAATAGTAGCACTGTATGAAGCACTTACTTACAGCCTTGACATCAATATGCATTCAATAGTAATATTTACAGACAGCTTGAGTTCTCTCAATGCAATAAAGAACAATAATAACAAACAACCTATTGTTAGAAAAATTAAGAGCATACTAGTTTCCACAAACAAAAATATTAAATTGGTATGGATTCCAAGTCACTGTGGCATACCCGGAAATGAACTTGCCGACAAAGAAGCAAAATTAGCGGCCCAAAGTCCAACCTTCCTTAGTGACATATATTTTGCTAGTACCAAATCAAAAGAACTTGAAAAAAAGATTTTGTACAATAGGCAATTAAAATGGAACTCCTCTAATAGTTTCTTAAAATGTCACTGGCCGAATGCAACACCACCAGTATATGAAATTAAACATAGGGCTATAGAAACTAAAAATGCCCACACTGTCAAAATACATTGACAGTCAAACACATACTGTTCGAATGCCAAGGATCAAGCAGTTTCTTACAAAACCACACTGTAAATTTAACTAAAATACTGAGTCCTACATCAGAAAACGTTGAAATAGTGGAAAAAATATTTAAACATTATAATATGTGGAACGCGATATAATATAACATTCCAAATTATATTAAAAATTGTAAATAAAATATATAAAATATTGTAAAATAGCCTTAAGTCAATAGTTAAATAGTTAGTTAAGTACCCTTTTTTTTTTTTTTTTTTTGTATAGATATATTAATTTAATTTTCTTTTTTTTTTACTTTTAATTTTCTTGTAAATAAATATATTTAAGATAGGCGAGCCCATAATGGCCCTAGCAGCCGAGGGCTATAATAATATTATCATAATTTTATTATATAATATTAGAATTAAATAAATAAATAAATAATGTATGCAAAATGAGTAAAAATGATTGTGTAAATGATTGTGATCTTTTTTTAGGTTAAATTAGAACGTAAATTATTAAATAAAAGTTAAATAAAAAAAAAACAATAAAAAAAAAAAAAAATGTATGCAAAATGAGTGGAGTCATATTTGACCTCTTAAACGAGTAAGATGCAAAATATACGAGCTTAGTAAAAAATCGCAAGTGTAGTTTTGTTTTTTAGTCGCAGCTAACAAGGACTAAACATATAATATTTTATAAACATATAAAATTTTAATTAATATTAACAAGTGAAAGAAACTTAAACAAAAATAAATAAATAGTGCAAAATTATACTTTTTATAATCATACAGTATAAAATACCGCATGGTTACTGACTCTGAATGGACAAATATATTAAAAAAGCCAAAGCATATGATAGTTTCTAACAGAATAAAAAAAAATCCAAGTAAAAAAAAATATTAAAATAATAAATAATGAAAGTATTAAAAATGAACTTTTATTAATGAAAACGAAAGTAAACCAATTACTAAATGACAATTTAAATGTACCAAATAATGTAAATAGTTTAGCATTATTAAGTGACAACAATGACATTAATATCTCAGATGACATCAATGACGTCGTCGAGCCAATAAAAAAAACAAATATAACCAAAAATAAAAATAATACTGATTACTTAGAAATTTAAAAAAAAAAAAAAATACTGATAAACTAAATACTAATAATGAACCAATTATTAACTTCCCCGGACCCTCAAATGTAAATTCACTAAATAATAATTATAATAATTCTAATCTGAGTTCATCATGTGACACTAATACACAAAATAAAATTGAAAACAATAATATACAAATTAAAACTAAAAATAAAAATATGCCTCCAATATTCATTACATCAGAAGATATTCATGTAATAAAAAATTTAATTAAATTACAATTAGAAATTACAAATTTTTTTATAAAAACTATAATAAAACGCGACACATACTATATTTGAAAACCGAAATAGAATTTAATAAAACTTTAGAATCTTTAAAAGAAGCAAAAGTAGAATGCTTCTCATATAATATTAAAAGCCAAAAACCGATCAGTCTAGTATTAAAAGGTCTACATAACGACTACGAACCAGAAGATATACTAAACTTACTAAAATCAAATAATGTTGAACAAGTGAAATTCACCAAAGTAATAAGAATGAATACAAAAAAAGCAATCAATCAAAATATAAAGTTACCAATTTATATAGTACAAGCGGGACCACAAAGTTTGATAAATAATATATTTAACATAAAGCATTTAGACAACCAAATAATAAAATGGGAAAGATTAAAAAAACCAAGTATCATACAGTGTAAAAGATGCCAACGTTTTAACCACTCCGCATTTAATTGCAATATGGAGCCGAGATGCGTAAAATGTGGTGGCAACCACATTCCAGCAAATTGTACCATACAAAAGGAGAGCCTCGCAGAAAAATTTTACTGTATTTTATGCAAGACATCAGGTCACCCGGCATCTTATAGGAATTGTCCGGTTTATAAACAAAAATTTAATGAATTAGAGATAAGTAAACAAAATAAAATTAATAATACAATAAATAAAACAATAACAAAAACAAAAACAATTTCCAATAACAACAACAATAATAACTTTATTAATAATAAAAATGCAAATAACATTAACAACATAAATTTAGAGACAATATTTTTAGCTATTAATGATTTAACAAAAAATTTAAATAATATATGTGAGAATTTTAAGACTCTGCAAAAAGAAATGCAAAATCAATCCGCAAGGGTAGATTTCTTATTTGAATCTATGCATGATTGAAAATTTGCAACAAATAAAATTAAAAATGTTTTCTATCAATATAAACTCTTGCAGATCGTATCTTAAACAACTTTCGCTGATTAATTTTTTAGAGGTCCACAAGCCTGATGTGGTAACTTTGTGTGAAACGAAACCAGATAAATCTATTCGTATAAAAATAAAGGGTTATAAATTAATCCGACATGATAGCGCTGAAGCTACTTTAGGGGGAGGAACTGCAATACTTGTTAAAAAGAAATTAAAGTTCGAAGTAATTAAAGATAGCACTTTAAATAGGTTTAAATGTTTAGAAGTTTGTGCGTTAAAATTTAAATTTTTAAATAATTTTTTTATAATATCTGTCTATGCATCACAAAATCACAATATTAATTTTAACAGGGAATTACTTGATTTACTTCAGATACTTGAATTAGGTAATATTAATAATTATTTTATTCTTACAGGTGATCTAAACGCTAAACACATAAAATGGGGAAACAAAACCACTAACTCTCGAGATTCTATGCTCGAAAAATTTATAGAACAATTTAAGTCTATGTACAGAATTAAATTATACTCCTCTGAAATACCGTCTTTTCCCAGAGGTGGATCGTATATCGACTTATTCCTTGCTGACGTAAGAATAAAACTAAAATCAAATGGGAAGAACAAAATAAAAACATATTGTTATGATAGCGACTATTTAGCACTCGGAACCGAAATTATTTGTAATAATAGTGATGAATTTTTAGAGACTCCATCTACTGAGAAAAAGTACTTATATAATAAAGTTAATTGCAAAAAATTTCAAAAAGTTCTTAATAATTTATTGCTTTCCGATGATGCTATTAAAAAAATGCCAAACAATAAAAACTTATCAGAACAAGAAATCCATTCTTATATTACTAAAATCGAAAATCTTATTCAGAAAGCAATGGCATCCACAATCCCCACAAAAACAAATGATTACAATAGCCTTGATATTTATTTAAATCCGACCATTAAGACTCAAAAAATACAAAAGTGAATTACTTACATCCAAATTTAAATTAATTAAAATAAAAATAGACAAAAACGCTCCATCATTTTTAAGAATCAATGCATTAATCAAAAACATAAACTCCTTAATAAAACAAAACATAAAACTGGCAATAAATAAATATTGGAATAATAGAATAAAAAACGTAAAAATATCTAATAATAAAAACATGTTTAATGAAATTAAAAAAGTTTATAAAAACCAAAACACAAATATAATCGATCATTTAAAAGTTCAAACGAGCAATGCTCAAATTTTACGAGATGCTAAATAAACTTAAGTAAATTAAAAATTAACAATTATAACTACTTAATTCAAGAAAACAACCAAATAAATGAGGTGATGGCAGCCCATTTATTCCAAGTTCAGACTCAAGTTAGGGACCGTGTTTCACCAATAAGTAATAGTGTAGAACAAAGTATTGAAAATTTATATCAAGTAATTGAAAATAATAAAAGAAACAAAATATCTTTAGTTAAGTTCAACAATCATTTAAAATCAAATAAACTATTAGAAATTGAAACCTTAAATAATTATTTCATAACCCAGGAAGAACTTAAGGAAATAGTAGCTAATTTAAAGGGTAAACCATCTTCTGGTATTGATAAAATCCCTAATATAGTGATAAAACATCTTCCTATCTCTATAATTAATTTTTACACAATAATTTTTAACAATTGTCTTAATATAAGCTACTTCCCTAATAAGTGGAAAAAAGCGATTGTTATTACATTAAAAAAAACCAGGAAAAAGGGCTTCAGACCCTGAAAGTTATAGACCAATAAGTTTATTATCTAATATAGAAAAACCCCTAGAAATAATCATAAATAGATTTATTGTCAAAATAACTGAGAGCAAAAATATAATACCATCAAATCAGTTCGCTTTTCGACATAAACACAGCACTATACATGCCATGACCAAACTTTCATCAGATATTTGCAGAAGTATAAATGATGATAAAGTGGTAGCAACATGTTTTGTGGACTTCGAAAAAGCATTTGATACAGTCTGGATTGATGGTATTATATACAAACTAGTAAAATATAAATATCCTTTACATCTAGTGCTCCTGATTAATAACATGATTAGAGGTAAAACTTTTAGAACATGTGGGGTTGATAATCATTTATCAAAAGAATTTCAATTAACCAATAGGCTACAACAGGGAACCGTAAATTCTCCAATTGTATTCATAACATATATATTAGCGATCTGCTGAATTCTCTAAATAAAAATTTAGAGCTTAATTACAGCATAGAATTTGCGGATGATCTGACAATTTATACAGCTAAGAATAACCTTAGAGATACACAACACATTTTACAAAAATATTTAACTAAGTGCTTAATTATTCTAATCGCTGGAAGCTAAAAGTAAACTTCGAAAAATGTGAAACTATATTATTCAGGAACACTATCAATAAGGTAAAATATGATATTAAAACATGCTGGAGAGATTTTTATATACTTACTTCAAACAAGACAAAGATTAAAAACTCCATAAATTTTAAATATCTAGGAGTTCATTACAACTATTTGTTTAATTTCAACCATTACGTTCAAAAACAAATAAGTCGAGCAAATATCGCCTTTATAAATTTAGCTAAACTGTTATTTTCTAGAACACTTTGTAACAAAGTAAAATTACTCTGTTACAAAACCTTATTAATCCGATCAGTATTAATATATGCCTGCCCAATATGGTATAACATTAGTGCTTCTTCGATGGAAAAATTAAGATTGTTTGAACGCAAGTGTTTAAGAGCTTGTACAAATTATAATAGAAAGCCTTCAACAGGTTTTGTGCATTTCTATTCAAACAAATTTATTTAAGATAAGGCGAACATAATTAGAATCGATATTTTTTTTTATCATTCGTCTCATACGCAACCACATTCAAAGGAGAGTAGATAGGTAGGCACTTGGGCCAGACAGGTCAGTAGGTCAAGGTCACCCGTAAGTAGGTCA
Organism: Poecilobothrus nobilitatus; assembly: GCA_947095535.1. NCBI lineage: Eukaryota > Metazoa > Arthropoda > Insecta > Diptera > Dolichopodidae > Poecilobothrus > Poecilobothrus nobilitatus. The sequence goes on from OX352772.1 coordinate 225,468,714, forward strand.
AGGCCACCCGGAAGGCCAGACAGGAAGTATGTCAAGGTCATTTTAAAAGTAAGTCAGACTGGCGGCGATCGTCAGTTGTTTATAAAGATTGTATACTTGGTTGAAGTAATAGGTATGCAGGAAAATAGTAGAAAAAAAAAATGCTTTTTCATACAATGTAAAGAGAAAAAAAAATGTACCTATACGTTTCTTTAAAATTAAAGAAAAGTGCAAACTGGTTTTTTACATCTTAGATAAAGAATCAACAAAATTAATGCAATTTTGAGATGCATTTTTTCTTTTTTTCTTGTTTTTTCTTTTTTTTTATGAAGTATTTAAAGAAGAGGAAATAAAAACCATTAATTAATTGCGAGTATCACCGTATAAGATTTTATTGTTATGTAAGAATGTTGACAAAAATATGAATAAAAAGAAAACAAACAGGAAATCAAAAATATCTAACATGTGGTTTAAGTAATAGGCGTAAATGGAAATAGTAAGAAAAAATGCGTTTTTATAAAATGTAAAGAGAAACATTTAAACAAATTAAGTGTACCTATGCGAATTTTTAAAATTAAAAGAAAAAAGTGCATAGCTGGTTTTTAAATCTGAATCAACCTTGACCAAATTGATATTTTGAGATGAATTTTTTTCTTTTCTTTTTTGTTCTGATGAAATATTTAAAGAAGAGGAAAGAAAAAATTATTAGTATTTTTAGATTTTATTGATATGTAAGAATGTAGAACAAAAAAAGATGTATTCTTATGTAGTGTTAAAAAAAAAATAAAACAAATTTATTTATATGTTTGAAATAATTTTTTATTTAAAAATATTTTACAATTTTATAGAAATCTGTGCTGTCTTAATCTAACATTTTTTCTTTTAAAAGATACATATATACATTATAACAATTTTTAACAGCACATCTGAAATTGTTGTTTAATAAGTGTATAGGACAATTTGATTTAAAGTTATCAATCTTTTGTAATGACGGCAAGTTTCTGCTTAAATCTTCTATTTTACCACTGTTAATGTACTTTTGAAGGAATAGTTTTTTTTGTTCTCCTTTAACATAAATTTTTTCAGCTGACTCTAAATAGTGTTTTAATATACATTTTACATCTAAATATTCAACTAGACCGTTATTCCATTTATGTCCATTTATTTTATTTTCGCAATACTGGTTATTATATTTCATATCCGGACTAAGTTCCTCTGAGGGGTACGGTGCTTTGAAGTGATAGACAGTTGGAATTAAACTTCCTTTTTCAAGTATGGCTAATTCTTTTAGGAAATATTGCTTTTCATTTCCTTGTAAAAATTGTAGGTCAACTATGAGAACTCGTTTAACCATGTCGACGGTTTGTGTAAGAATACTCATTAGAATAAATAAATTTACATTTATATTCACTTCGGCAAAAGAGCTTTTCATATAAATATAGGTTAACAGTGCTATTTTTAACTAATACAACTATGCTATTTCATCCATTTACAATGATGGTAGCGGGGCCATCATTTTACCATCATCATCATGGTAAAACCACTTTTATTCATAATTTAATAAAGTATAAAAAAGAAAATATACAACCACATATTAATAGAATTATTTGGTGTAATCCAGACAAAAATGCCGTTCCAAAATATTTAAAATATGTGGAATATAGTAACACTCTTCCGGATTTTAATGACAATCAAGAACTTTTGTTAATTATTATCGATGATATGATGTTAAATTCCCATGATAAGTATGTATGTGATTTATTTACTAGAGGATCACACCATAGAAATTTATCTGTAATATTTGTAACTCAAAATGTTTTTCACCAGGGTAAATTTTCAAGAGATATTTCGCTTAACTGTAAATATCTAGTACTTTTCAAAAATCCAAGAGATAAATCGCAGATATTACCTCTAGCTCGCCAAATATATCCCAATCAAATCAAAGCATTTTAAAAAGTATATAATGAAGTGACGTCAGAACCATACGGGTATATTTTAATAGATCTTACTCAAGACGTTAATGATATATTTCAATTAAGAAGTGATTTTTTGAAGGTCAACCGTCATATATTGCACCTATTAAAAAGCTCTAAACCGAAATTTCAGAAAGTAATTATAAAAAATTGTGACCCTGAAGTAATCAAAACATTTTGTGAAATGGCTTTAAATATTTTAAAAGGTAATTGTAATCTAAGTAAAAAATCAACAACCCAATTACGAAAGTATAAAAAGGAATTGAGATCCCTCATTTGCCGCCAAAAATATATAAATAGTAAAAGAAAAATCATTATTCAACGTGGTGGATTTTTACCTACACTTCTTGGTGCAGTACTATCAGGGATAATCGGAAATTTTATAAAATGAATAATACAACATTTAACAAAATGATTATACTAAAACCCGAGATTTATGAGAAAATGAAACAAAATGCAGACTTTGAATTAAATGAGTTGGATAAAAATATGAAAAAAAAATTGTTAAATAAATATCTAACATACACTCAAAAATGGTATTTATACAGACAAAATCTATTTAAAATAAGAAACAAAAATAGAGTACTTCCTAGAAATAAAGAGGAGAAAGTAAAAATTACGGAAACAAAAGGTACTCAAACTCGTACAAAACCAATGTATATAGATGCGGAAGCTCAATTGCATTTTCCTGAATATAAGAATGTAGGAATACAAGTTGTTCCTGAAGAAGAAGAAGTATATGAAAAAGAAGCTGATGATGAAATTCAGGAAAATGTTTTAACAAAAGCATTGTCAGCTGCTTCATTTGGAGAAGGTCTTAGAAAAAGAAAATCAATTAGAAATCAAAATGTACAAATTTTTGAAACTGATACAGGAGACATTATAACTGTTCCTTTAGATAGCCCAAGCCCACCAACGAAAAAAGAAAAAACTATAAATAGCAAAGAATTGAATAATTCATCAAGACGTGTTTTAAGGTCAGCAGTAGGTAATGCTCAAACAGAACTTAAATTTCCAATTCGTAAGAATAAATCTGCAAGCTCATGGACAACATACAAGTAAATGATGAATTTTATGTCACTTTACTCAGTGATTCATCTATGAACTATTACCCAGAAAATTCATTATCATCTTTTACAAATAAAATGAATAAATACATGTGTGATTCAAGGTGGAAAGTCGGTATTTCAGAAATGTATGTTAATGATTTCGTTCCAAATGTGTATGGTTAAGAATGGGAAAAAAGTACTCAAATATTTATTAAAGGTATGCAGAAAGATATGATAGGAGTTGGAACATCATATATTCCATACATAGAAAAACAAATGATATGCGACTGGAAAGTTTTTCTACTACCAACACTAATTCAAAATATACGCCCACTTAATAGGTTTACAAGAAAAGAAGTTGAACGACAGTTGATTTGGGGAATTTTTAATTTTATAAACGATGAAGTTCATTATACACAACCAATAAAAGCTGAGGAGATGCCTAAAAATTTAAGTTACACCACAATATGTGTTACAAAAAGATATTTTTGAATAATTATGATTGAATGTATGAAATCAGAGCTTGATATTTTTAAAACACAGCCTATTCAGTCAAGTATTTTACGATCTGAAGAAGTTTCCTATAACCCTATTGCTTCTTTAGATAATCCATCTGTCATAGAATTTGTTTCACTAGGACACGGTGAAACATACACAGAGACTTGTCTTCGACCTATCTAAAATTAAAAGTACAAATTTTAAAAAAAGATGGAACTCAATGAAATAAAGATAAAAAAACTGATGGAACACCTATACAACAACCAAATGTGGTTAATAATATGTTACATTCATTAATAAAACAATGTTCAACTAAATGGAAAGAATATATCTCCATCAGGTGGAAATTATCATTACAGATCTTATATTGAATCATTGTTAAATTATGGTACGGATGCCGCTAGAACGCATTTGGAGTGTGGTGGATGCATGCTAGATAAGCCAAATATAGCAAAAACAGATAATAGTGGTTCAAAAGAACGTCAAAAATTATACCAAAATAGCAATGTAGTGGAACTTATGGGGAAACTACATTTAGATATGTTTAACCAACCTACACTTCTCATAAACAATGTCGATGTTCGAGTTGTCCTAACATTAGAAAAACCAGATTTTTACCTCTTTGCAGATGATACTGATGAATCTCAACTGAAAATTTTAGAAGCCACTTTATTTATGAGACATGTAACAATTAATCCTAGTGTGCTATTAGCACATAATGCTGTATTGGAAAAAACTAATGCCAAATACAATTACAAACGGGTATAGGTAAAAACTTTTACCATTCCACAGAATAGTTCAACAATATCACTTGATAATGTTTTTATTGGACAGTTGCCAAACACAATCATTTTTTGCATGACAGAAAATACAGGTTACTCTGCAAAAAGCTCAAAAAACCCATACAATTTTAAACATTTTGATATTTCACAATTTGTGTTAAACGTAAATGGTGTCAAATACCTAATTCAGCAATTGAAAGCAGTTTTTCAGATGAAAATAATAGCTGTACAAGAGCATACAGTACACTTTTTTCAGGAACTGGAATTTACCATAATGATAAAGGTCATCAGATAACAAAAACCATGTTTAGTAATGGGTTTTTCATTCTAGCTTTTGATTTAACTCCAGATGTATCAGGAAATGAAATGTGTCAAGGTCTACTAAATCAAGGTACAGTTAGAATTGAGGCAAGGCTATCAAAACCACTTACATCTACACTGACTATTGTTTATGGAGAATTTGATGCAAGTTTACAAATTGATAAAAACCGAAATATATTCTCAAACCTATAAATAGCATACATAAAAGTAAATTTGATTATTTGACAAAATGTCACTGTCTTGTGCACTTCTGGATGTAACATTTTGTAGTGATGATAATAATACCTTGTTTGCGAAAGATATTTGTATTGTTGGTTTTAAAGAACCTTGTAAAAAGTTTGTAAAAGAGCTCAAGTATAAATTTCCAACTAGGGATTTTATAAATGATAATTTTGATAATTACTCTTTTGCAACTGTGTACAACGATAAAATAAATAAAAAGCTCTGTCAAATACTAGAAAAATTTGATGTTATTATAACAAATAAAAAAATCAAAAAAGAGTTTTTATCAAATTATATTAAAGAAACAACTAAAGTATATGACTTGAGTCAATTTGGTTGATGAATACTCTAGAGATAAGTGACGTATTAAGATGTAACAAACACACACGTAAATGTTTTAAAGGAGTTTTTGCTCTGGATCAACTCCCCAGAATAATTGAAAAACAAACTTTTTTAATTGTAAACACTGCTAAATCAAAAGATCCGGGAACACATTGGTTAGCTATTTTTAAGTCAAAGAATGGCTGTGTTGAATATTTTGATTCGTTTGGTAGAAAACCAGATAAATTAGAAATTTTAAGTTACTTAAAAAATCAATGTATAATTTTTAATAAGAAACAATTACAAAGTAACTATTCAGATGTTTGTGGGCAATATTGTTGTGTTTATACGTGGTATAGATGTTGCGGTTATAGTATGAATGCTTTTTTAAAACAATTTAATAAAGAAAATCATATAGAAAATGACAAAAATATAATAAATACTTTTCACCATATATTTGAAAATTATAATATTTCTCAATCATGTCTTCCTAAGAGATATAACATTTAATAATAAACTTTAGTGTAATTAAAATAATGGAAGAGCAAGGTCCTAGCATTAATTTGTTGCTGAGTTATACATATTTTCTCAACAGAAGTGACACATTAAAAATAGTTGTCGGATTTGACACAGATTTTTTTGAAGTTGCAAGTGTTTTTCATTGGATTGGAATGAAACCAATTATTTTAAAATATCATGAATGGTGTAAATTTAGGTCATAAAATTTCATAAAAAATTTTCCAAGCAGTCAATTAAAAATTCAAAATTATGTTTACAAAGTGGATTTAAATCTACAGTAGGACAGAATCTTAGCATTAACAAAGAGGAAGCTGACGAGTTTTACAGTTTGATTGATTTCCTACATGCAGTAATTGCATATAATAAAACTGCAGAGCCAAATGTAAAGGAATATGTTAAAAAATACATAAAGACCTGTGAAGAAAAGAATGTTGCAAAGTTGAAAAAAGAGATTTATATTCCGGTTCAAAAATTTAATATACGATGTAGTTTTTCTCGACTCTTTTATGAAATACCTGTATTTTTACAAAAAAAGATATTAAATAAAACAATTTTGTAACTATATAATTTGTTATTTATTTCATTATTTATAAATTAGGTATAATTTGTTTCAAAATCATACCAAGATCTAAAATAGTAAAAGAAATTCATATAGATCTGTAAAGAAAAGAATGTTACAAGGTTAAAAATAGAGATTTTTATTCCAGTTCAAAAATTTAATGTATGATGTAATTTTTCTCGGCTCTTTTATGAAATACCTTTGTTTTTACGAAAAAAATTAAATAAATGCATTTTATAACTACATATACATATTAACATTAAGTACATTTAAACATGAATCTGAAAAATAAAGCAACTAAATAAAAGAAATTTATACCATTTTTTTTGAAATTTATATTTCTTTATGAATAATAAAAACTTATATAACTATAAACCAATTTACATCTTTTATTGGTAATTTGCATATATTTTACCAAACGACTCAGATATATCTGTAATATTTAAATTTAAATTTTTATCTTTATATACAAAATGTTCTTTTTCTTTTATTTCTTTTACAAAATCAGAATTCTCAAAAATATCAGAATATTTTTGAGGTACAAATATAATTAAATGGCGGGACCATAAATGGTCTTTATTTGCTTAGCATTTATTATATGATATAGATAGAGCATCTTGCTCCATATCTTTAGTTTTTAGGAAACTTTTTCTAGTTTCCACATTTTTGTTATTAAAAGCTTCTTTGAAGCTTTTTTTTGTTGGTGGTTCTTCTTCTTGAAGAAGAATGATTTCTTCTTGTTGTTGTTGTTGAAATTGTCGATGTTGTTGCTGTTGTGGTTGTTGTTGTTGCTGTTGTTGATGATGATGATGATGATGTTGTTGTTGATAAAGTGTATGCGATTGCTGTTGAGTTCTTATTCTTTTCCGTTTAATTGGGGCTAACTTCTGTGTTGGCTCTATTTGTTGAGCGTAGGCGAAAATTTCTGCTGTGTTTTCCATTTTGCTTTCTCTTTTTCTGTATTATTATGTTGAGCTCTGTCTTTGAATTGATATATCTTAAGAAAGATTCCACTTTATTTATACTAAATTTTTCTTCTAAAAAATTGTATTATCAATGTTTTGAAATCAAAATCCTTAAGAAAACTAATTAAAAACAAAAAGTTGTAAAGTAAGTTGTTTATTAATGTAATAAATTCTAATTGATAATAATAAAACTATAATTTTTTTATATAACATTTTTCGCAACATTTTTGCATTTAACTGTGTTCTAAATTTAAGAAAAATCTTCTACATAAATTCCAATTATACTTTTTTATGAAAGAATATTATTTTTTATTTACCTATTGCTAAATTATTTATTTTTATTAGTAAATATTTTTCTATTTTTATTTTTTCTATTAACATTTTTGCAACATTGTTGCATTTAACAGTGTTCTAAAGTTAAGAAAAAATCTTTTACATAAATTTTAATTATACTTTTTTATGAAAGAATATTATTTTTTATTTACCTATTCCTAAATTATTTATTTTTATTAGTAAATATTTTTCTATTTTTATTTTTTCTATTACCATTTTTACAACATTTTCACAACATTGTTGCATTTAACAGTGCTCTAAAGTTAAGAAAAAATTTTCTACATAAATTCTTATTACACTTTCTTATGAAAGAATATCATATTTACTTATCCATTGATTATGACTATTATCAAAGCCTAAATATTTCACATATACTTTATTGCCTTTTCGTTTTAAAATTTTTTCAATTAAATAAGCATTGGGGTCTTTGACACTAGTCAGTTCCTGTTCATAGAAGCCACCACGAACTAATTTATTTTTATAATCTTTTAAACTATATGTAATCGGGTCTGTCTTGTTTTTGAAAGCTAGTTTAAAAACTTCAGTTGAATAGTTAGGTTCATATCCTTTTTGAAAAGTACCTTTAGACCTTGCACTTCTAACAAAATCACCAACATTAAATTTTCCATTATTAATAGGGTAATTATAAATTGAACGAAGAATTTGTTTTTCATTTTGTGATGTAACTTGGTTTGGTTTTAACTTAATTGTACTATGTTTTGTGTTATTATATTTTTGAATTAGTTTTGGTAAAAATTCTATCCATTTAAAATTTCCTTGTAAACTAAACTGTTTCCACATAATTGATTTTAATGTTCTGTTAAATCTTTCACAAACACTAGCCTTCATTTCTGAATAAGTATGATAGTGATTTATTTTGTAGCTTTTCATTAAATTTTGGAATTTTTTGTTGAAAAATTCTTTTCCCTGGTCAGAATGAATATTTTTTGGAGACTTCCCCTCCCTTTTAAAAATCTTTTCCATACTTTTAACTACGTCATCCGCTGCCTTTGATTTAACTTTTTCGGCATATGAATATTTTGAAAATATATCGATAACAGTTAAGAGAAACTTGTATCCATTATTTACTTTTTGATAGACCGACATATCTACAAGATCAATTTCCCATGTATCATTTAACCCTCTTTGAGATATTTTTCGTCTCCGAAATCTACGTCTAACTGGACGATGAATTTTAGATACTATTTGTGCTTTTGACATATTATTGAAGAGTTAAATTGCAAATGTGAATTTGAATAAAATCAGTAAATATATATGTATATATATATAGTGTTCTATACTATTGTATATATATACTGTTATATATATGTAAATAATTTTTTGGCTATATTCTGAAAATTAAAAACGGTAAAATTAAAAGATTTTTTTTAATGTTGTAATTTAATAGTTTAATACAAAATTTTTACAATATACATATTAACAATAATTTTTTAAATTTTTTTCTTTTTGAAGCCATAAGGAACTGAAGTATAATCATCTGCAAAAACTCGTTTTCTGGAATTTATTCGATATGACTTTATTTCAGGAACAGTGATGACTCTGTGATCGTATATCTATGAAAATTCTCCTATGAAAATTCCAGTTGGAGGGTTGTTCTGATGTAAGGGGATTAAATTGTTTAACAGTATACTCCCATACCTCGTATATTTCCACAATTTTGTATCCCTGTTTAACAGCTTCTCTTACTTCATCTATAACCCACGTTCTTAAAATTGACCTACTACGATTGTCATGCGAGCAGTCATTATTATTCATTTCCAAACTACATGTTTGACAGCAGGAAAACATTAGCTTATTATTTTGATTTATAGGCAAAACCGGGTGATAGAGTTTTTCTGCGGGAAGTATCAATGCCTTTATTAATCCTTCAGTATCATTTAAATTTAATTTATTGCATTCAATTTTTCCAACATGAACTTTTGGATGACCCACTGGAAATTTTCCATATTTACACACCCAAGGATATAGTGAGCATATATCTATATACATTATTTTTTCACCAGGCGCACATTTATAATATGTTCTTGTGTTTCCTGTTCTACCGCCATAAAACGCATCACGTGGTTTTAGTGGTATCAAACTTTCGTTCTCCAATTTTGCGAAAAATTCTATGTATTCTTTTGATCTCATTTCGTTTCGAAATTCACACTCCCACTTTTCAATTACTTGATAGCCTATAGAGCGTAATTTATTGGCTTGGATAATGTAGCCTCATAACGTATTTCATATTTATTTTTTATCATTATTATTTTTGAAACATTTTGGATGGCCATGGTAATAACAGCCATAAAACTCAAATATTTGTTTTGTGTCTGTGCAATATCCGTCAACACGAAGACCAAAAATTACTTTTTCTTTTCCGTTACCACTATGCTGCATTTTTATTTTTCTTTGTTTTTCTTCCCACATTTTAACCATTTTATGGCAATGATTGATAAGCGATTAAGTTTTCTGATAAGCGATATTCTTGTTTAGGTATAAGTCCAATTGTATACGGTTTTAAAAAAATCCTTCTAAAAACCAAATTACACGCTGAAGCAATTGTAGTGGCCTCTAAAAATGACTCAACCTTACATTCTTCCAAAAATAGCTGTCTGAATTTAATACAGGCTGCTGTCAAAATTTTTACGTCATTCATACAATATTCTACAAGTTCCATTTGGAGGTTAAAAGACTTGTTTTTATTTTCTTCATACCATTCAAGAAATTGTTTTCTTTGTGATGCACTCATTGAATTATAACAGTAATATTTCCGATCGGGTAACTTTCCATTATATTTTATATTATTTTTACGATTAAACATATCAGGAAAATATCCTTTTTTTAAATTTATATCTAAATCAAATGCTTTCGGTAAACTAGATAACGGCATTGGAAAATAGTTTAGTGAATTAATATATTTCACGTTATCTAACAGCATTAAAATTATCTTTTTCCCCTCATAATTAGTTTTGGTTTGATGATGGTTTTATCTAAGATATAGTTTAATAAAAACTGATTATAAAATGCTTGTCCGTTATGTGCAATAACTACAACTTTATGAAATATCTTTCTTTGGTTGAGTATATATTCTAAGAACATTTGTATTGGATTTTGTTTCAACCACAAAAATCGAAGTCCACAAAAATTGCATCTTTCAACATTAGATAATATACAATGCGTGCAACGTTGTTCAAAAATACATAAATCAGGCTGATGTTCAATTATATCCCCTATTGCAGCACCTTCATGAAGTTTCTCCTCGATGATATCATCTTGAGTTGTTTCGAGATCGTAGAAAATATATAATATATTTTTAAGTTCAGCTAATTCTTTACACGGTGTAATAAAGCATTGGTGGTCTGAAGCTATATTTATATTACAGTTTTTACACAAATGTCTATAGCATATATGATTTACATCGGTTCTGTATACTTTAAAGCATTTTGTACAGGAATTAATAAGAGTACAAATAGATTTTTTATTTGTAGATGATGTTGCTTTATGATTATCAAAACAAGTTTGACCTTTGCATACATGACCTTGACTTCGATTGCATACATCACATTTAATATTTGGAAAATTTACGTCACATGCTGGAGATGATTTACAAAAGAAACACGACTGTTTACATCTGTGAGACAATCTATTGTTATACGGAACATTACATGTTTCACAAAAGTAATCACAACTAAATGCTGTTGTTAATGATGTAATTACATTGAAGTGACCTTCATCGTATATCAAATTCAATCTTTTTTCCTTATCTTTTTCACCTTGAAAAATAATTGATTTTCCTTTTCCTCTGAAATCAAAACCTACAATTTGATATTTAGAGAGGTACAGTTGAAATTTTTTGAGCTCACTGATACTAGCTCCTTTTGCTGGGATGCTTACATTTGAATTTCTTATTAGTTGCTGCTTTCAACTGAAGTTGACCTGTGTCTTTTCGCATTTTACAGTAGTCAACCGATTTTTCTATGAATGAGATAGCAACAACTAACGCACGTGGTAAACATAAATTATCTTTGTTTTTGATTGAAATTATGCCTCTTCTTTTATTACATTCTTCTTCAAAATTGTTGTATCTTTTTCCTCTTCCACTTCCTGCTGGAAGTCGTAAATATGTAACATTTATACAGAGCGTATCTGTAGATAATCCTTCGCAGTTGCTTTGAAAAATTTTTGAAATAACTTCCCAAATTTCCGAAATGTCAAGGTCTTTTGCTTCTTTAAAATTCATCCAGGCTGGACCACGTTCATGAAAACTTTGGCATCCAAAAGTGACACCAATTTTGTCAGTAGGATCAACATTTTCAAGTAAATTGCTGAATAATTCTTCAATACCGGTTTTAATCCAATCTATTGGATCTTTGTTGTCTGGTACTGCATTTATTATAAACTCCAATTTTTTTCCAAAAATGTTGAATCGTTTTACATCCACTGATTTTATTGATTTTATTGTGAATTTTTCTGTATTCATTTTAATTTCTTTTTTTTAATTTCCGATTTTTATTTTATTAAGACAACCGACCGCGAACGTTTCTAATCCTAGAATTTTCACTCTATTAACAATTTTTTAACTTTTTACACAATTTATACATAATGTCTTGTACTTGTACATAATGTCTATTACTTTAAAAAAAAAAAAAGCAATTACTCGTAACTTATTTTGAATCGCTTTTATTCCTTTGTTTTTTTTTCAACATTCTTACATAACAATAAAATCTTATACGGTGATACTAAGAATTTTTTTCTTTCCTCTTCTTTAAATACTTCATAGAAAAAAAGATAACAAGAAGAAATAAAAGCATCTCAAAATTGCATCAATTTTGTCAAGGTTGAATCTTTATGTAACATTTAAAAACCAGTTTGCACTTTTTCTTTTAATTTTTTAAAATTAGTTGTAAAATTATAAAGAAACGTAGTTACACATCTTTTTGTTCTGTTTTCATTTTTCTCTTTAAATTTTATAAAGCATTTTTTCTTATTCTTTTCATATACGCCTATTACTTAAGCTAAGTATACATCAACAAGAAGTATACCTGGACCACGTCAGATATTTTTGATTTCTTGTTGTTTTCTTTTTATTCATATTTTTTTCTTGAACACAGAATAAATCTGTTTTATTTTTATATTCTTATTTTCAAAATAGGTGACAAATGCAATTAACCTGACTTGAATTTTTTTCTTTTTTTTATTCTTCACAGATTATGTAACATACAATGCACTTAAGCAACATGTTAGCCATTAAGTACTTCCACAGCTTTAATTTCCTGGTTGTCTTGTTCTCATTCATATTTTTTTTTTGAACATTCTTACAAACAAAAAATATCTTACACGACACACCGACAATAATCATTAGTTTTTTTCTTTTATCTTCTTTAAATAGTTAAAGTAGGAAAAAAAAAAAAAAAATAGTTAGGTACATCTAAAAACGCATAAATTTTTTTCAATGGTTTGATCATTATGGAGACAGAAAAACAGGTTTGCACTTTTTCTTTATGAATTTTAAAGATGCGTTGTACCTTTTAAAATTGTTCTATCTTGTACGTTTAAACTTTTTTTGTTTTTTTCCTTTTACATTCATTAACCATTTTTTTGTTTCTACTTTTCATATGCGCCTATTACTTAAGCCAAGTATACATCAATAAGAAGTAGACCTGTACTACGTTAGATATTTTTGATTTCTTGTTTTTTTTTTCAACATTCTTACATAACAATTAATTAATGGTTTTTCTTTCCTCTTCTTTAAATACTTCATAAAAAAAACGAAAGAAAAAAACAACAAACAACAACATCTTAAAATTTGCAAGCATAAAAAAATATTTTTTCTTACTATTTCCATGTTTACCTATTACTTAAAACAAGTATACAATCCTTATAAACAACAAGAGTTGTCTGACGGTCGCCGCCGCCTGTCTGACCTACTTTTATGTCGTTAACCTACTCCTGTCTGACCGAATTACAGTTTGACCTACTTCCAGGTGGCCTTGACCTACTTACGGGTGACCTTGACCTACTGACCTGTCTGGCCCAAGTGCCTACCTATCTACTAAGGAGTAGTGAAACAACCGAAAGTTCATTAATCAGTCACCCGTGGTATGAAAATTTTGAATACATAAAAAACTGCTTAAAAACAGGGTTTTTGCCTCCTGAGGCCTTCGTTTATCTTGATAAATATAAATATATAGAAAATAATCAGCATATTCCGATTCTGTATCATTAGAAGAGACACGCTCTCATTAAAAATATACCATCAAATTTAAACTCAATAAACATTGAAAATAACGAATTGTTTAAGTATGATATGTATATACCTGCAAAAGAAAAACTTTTGGCACACCACACTTTTGGCAGAATTTAGATTAGAGGTAGGTTAGATAGTAGTCGTAACTAGCAATTAAGTTAAGTTAGGTTAGTTAAATTAGTGTTAAGATTTTATATAAATAAGAAGTTAAAAAAAATTGGTTTTTAAAACAAAAATTTTTCCAATAAATTCATTACATAAAACTAATTAAAATTAATAAGAGATATTAGATAATAAAATTTTATATTACAAAATATGTTAATCAAATAATTTGATAATAATAAAAGCAGAGAAGATTAATTGTGAGAGCTTGTAAATTACTCAGCCATGTACATATTAAAATTAGCTTATCAGAATTCTTTTTTAAGTTTGAATTAATGTAAAATCACATAATAAACTGGAAAATAAAACACAAAAAAAAAAAAATTCAAAATGAGTAAAAATGATTGTGTCTTTGATATTTTAAATTAAAAAAGCTATAGTGCTGAATATTTTAAATTAGGATAAAAATATGAAAAGTTTTTAAAGTTCGGTTTAAAAATTTCAAAGTTTGGTTTAAATACAAAATTATTATTAAAGTTTAAACATATTTACCAAAAGTTAAATTTACATTCTATATAACAATTTGAGTTCTCCTAACCTTATGCAAAAAAATGACTAGGGTTAAGATATGAAAAGTTTTCAAAGTTTGTTTAAAAGTTTTTAAAATTTATTATTATTATAGTTTATTGATTATTCTAAATTTAATTTGTGGTTACTACATCAGTTATGTTTTAATTTGAAATTTAAAAGGCTTAATCTATAGTGCTGAATATTCTAAATTAGCGTGAAAATATGAAAAGTTTTTAAATTTTGGGTTTAAAAATTTCAAAGTTTGGTTTAAATAAAAAATTATTATTAACAAAGGTTAAACATATTTACCAAAAGTCAAATTTATATTCTATTATAACAATTTAAGTCCTCCTAACCTTATGCAAAAAAATTAGTAAGGTGAAGATATGAAAAGTTTATTAAACTTTAATAATATTTACAAAAAAAAAGTTTGATTTGAATAGGTACATAAGGAAATGTATACAAAATAATTTTAAATGAAATGTTTTGTTATAATAAATAATAAAAGTTTTGAGTTAAACGGTTGAAATATAATGAAATATTATGAACTTTGAGAAGTTTTATAGTTAAATTAAAAGTTATAAATAATCAGATAAATTCGAATTTTATCTAAATTTTTACTGTCAATTATATTTTTATATTTAAGAAACGTTTTTTATTCGTCTCTGGTTTTATTTAAAGTTTTCAACAGCTTAAAAACTTCGCTAATGATTGAACACACTTAAGATTCTTTTTTTTTGTAATAATAAAAAACAAGTTTGTTCCTGTTGGTTTAAATAATATATTTTTTTTTATTCATCTTTAAATTATATTTTTTTATTAAAACTAAGCCAACAAAAACTTAATTTTTTTTTTTTTTTTTACAATTATTGCTCAATGGCATAATGCCCCCAATCATATGTGTTTATTTTATCTGCGATTACGTAAAAGTGATCTAAATATTTTGATTTCTCTTAAACAAACTTAATTTTTTAACAAACAATTTTTATAGTTATCTAACGTTAAACTATTGACAATATATTTTTTTATTCCTTTTGTTTTTTTAACAGTTTTATTTTCATGTGTTTGAAGAAAATACATTTTAGATTTTAATCCTATAAATTCAGAAACAATTTTTCCATTAAATTCATCTTTAAAAAGACCAAGAACTTTTTTATTCAATAGAGGGAAATTAAATAAATTGTCAGATGGATAATCGGATGTATAAAAACGTTGCGGTATATCAACGTTATATGTCAGCGTAAAAGTCATCTGTCTGTATAGTGTAAATAAAACTGTCAGTGACTGTGTAATTTAAAAAAACTTTACTGCCATATTTAGGTTTAATGTAATCATAATGAAAATCATACATAAGTATTTTAGATTGTTCTAGTACTGTAAATCCTAAATATATAGGTTTGTCATAATATACATTTGTATTATTAAGCTGAACGGCTATCAAGTTTTCAGTGAATCTAGAGTGGTTCTGATACTTTGGTTTTGCTATAAATGCTCGTGCACCTAAATGTCTTCCTTGACTTTCCCAAGAGGTAGCTACTTTAACATTTTTTCTTTTATCTACATTTTCCATGGTGTTACCGAAAACGGCATTAATCATTAATTTAAAATAATTTTTTTCGAAAGCATTTTTAGCAACTGACCTATGTGAGTTATTTAAATCAATATATTTTTTAACTAATTGCTTTGTGTGAATTTTAGCACTCTATAAATTTTCTTAAGAATTAACCGTTTCGAACACACTGTTAGTGGAACTTTGTTTTCAGCACAAAAAGTAAAATCATTGTGCAAATCATGTAAATGTTGGGGGTAATATAAATCCACTTCTAAAACGTAACCAGTTTCCGAATCATCGGCAACTGAAAGCACATCAATATTTTCAGCAACGTCAACCCACTGAAAATCTTTATGTGGTAAATATTGGATCATTACCCATACATATAAATTGTTAGTTTCTTTATATACTATGTATTTGGAAGGTTAATTTCTTTTATAAGATTCTCCCATGAATTTATTATTTGCTACTGAATGTCTAAGTGAGCACTGACTAATTCCACCACGTATCCCTTTTTTTAAGAAATTATGCATATCTATATCAGTTAATAATTGTAATTTGATATCCGTGTATTTTAACATACCTGCCAATGGCAAACCTGGGGTAGTATAAAAATTTGCAGGATCTAAAGATTACATTTTGTAGCATATTTTTCGAAAGTTTTCAAAAACATCAGTCAAAATAAGCACATCTGTTTTAAGGTGTTCTAAGCACATATGTTTTAAGTTTTTAAGCACATCTGTTTTAAGGCCTTATTAAGCACTTCTGTTTTAAGTTTTAAATAGTCCCATAAGTTTTGACAATCAAACGTATTCATGTCATATGATTGGTAAAATATTCTTGTGAAGGTAAACTTCTTTCGTCAAGTCCTTCAATGGAATTTAAATACTCATAGGTAAAAGCTCCCTTTCAAGTCATAAGTTTAATTTTTTCATTATTATTGAATTCTTTTTTTTATATGAAACAAATCGTTTTCATTTAAATTTTTACATAAAGAATCAAGGCTAGAAGCCATAAATCTAAAGCTATCGAGAAAACTTAAATATAATGAATGATTTTTATCTATTGTAATTTTTTTAGATTATGAAATATAACGTTCTTTATTCAAAGGAATGACGCCAATATGTCCATTCACTTCGTTTAGTTCTTTAAATAAAAGATGGCAATCATAGCCAGAAAAATTGTGAAAAAATATAGGAAAAAAATTTGGCCGCCTATATAATAAATTACATTTAGAATGAGCGGGTCCTCTATAATTACCAGTAAAGTGACAATGGTCTCTAATTCTATCATTAAAAGCTAAATGTTTACCACATATGTGACAATTTTCCTGAAGTAATTGTTGAAGCTGCTCATCAAGTGTTAACAGATTCATTGGCTTTGGCATCATAAATATATTTTTATATAATGTTTTGAATTTTAAATAAAACTGCATGTTTTTGTTAACGATATGACAAATTCCTTAGCACAGTTAGCTCCAACAAACTCTTTGTAATAGCTTTGATTATCATCAAAAGAACATTTAATGTAGTAGGAGAAAGCTACTGGAACATGTTGATGAATATTTGTTGTTGAAGACATCATTGGATTAGAACCGCATGTTGCAATAGGTTGTAAAATACTCTCAGCATCGGCATAAAGAACAAAAGGTGTTTCTAATTGTTGTTGATAATTTTTAAACTCGAGTGTATTAAGATGTTCATTCAGCATTTTGAATACAAGTTTGTAAAGCTGATACTAAACACCACTTGAAACAGAAGTTGTCTTTATTTTGAATATTAATGCATGCTTTTTTGTCTTCTATGCTTTTTGTTTTTTTTAATATAACTAGACACACATATTGGTTCAAATTTATTGATATTTATTTCAATATGTAAAATCCTCATTAACGCGCAGCCACTGTCTTTTTATTGGAAGTCTTCTGCTTGTTGTTGAATAATTTCTTTAGTCTTCTCAAAAAAATCATTAAGATCATCTGCTTGTGTAATACTAAACATTCGAGTTTGAAAAGATTTGATTGATATATTTTCAAACTCTTCTTCTCTTGGCTTTATATATTCGCCAAAAAGCTCAAGATTTACTTTTATAGCGTTGTGCTTTTTTAATGATTGCATCAATAATTCAATTATATCGGTCTGAGCCTTTTCCAGAAAATTTGATGGGTTTAGCATGCTTTCATCATCATTATCTCTAATAAACGTTTCTATTCTATTTTGTAAACATTCATCAATATGTCTAACATTAGATCTAATTACTTCTGCCGCATTACTTTTATGCTTATTTGTTCGGATGTGGTAGTTCCACAAAGTGGTTGTAACGTTCGATTTGAACTTACTGCAAAATTTTACATTTTACAAATTTTTTTGATGTCTCTTTTTATGTTTTAATAAACTATCATTTCTATTAAATGATTTTTTACATATTTCACAATTATGTTTTAATTGTGTTTCACATTTATGTCTTTTTAAATTGTCAGATCTTGTGAACACTTTTTCACATTTATCACATTGCAATTTAATTCTTTTGTTTTCTGAACTCATTTTTTTTTTGTTAGTGTTTTGTTAGTGTTTTTTATATAAAAACAATATTAATTAGTCTATAAATGACTTTAACTTAGTCTTAAATTTAGTGATTTAACACGTAAACTCAAGAAGTCAATTGTATATATATACAAATTTTTTAAATTCTATATAGATAAACCGAACTAACTTGATTGCATAATTTGAATGTATATATAACATATCAGAACATAAAATGAATATTGAGTTTTTCTAATGAATTACTACAATGTTGCATATTAATCAAATTGTTACAAAATTGAAACTATATACCAACAAAATCATGATGTGGAAAATTGCTAGCACTTTTCATAATAGATGTCCAAGTATTTAAGATATACACAAAATTTTTTATATTATTTTATCATAACACTATATAAAAAAGTGAAAGGAATATTTAATTTTCAATAAAAAAAATGTCTAATGAATGCGTCTAATAAAAATAATTCGTTAAATTAACTAATTAAATTAAATTAATAACTCTGTTAAATTATAAAATAATAATAATAAATATGTACTAACCAATGTTGCATCATATTAGAAAAAAAAAAAATTTACTAAATAAAAAATGTGCTCTCTGTGATGTGTGTGTGTTTGTGTGTTACAAGTTTTAAGTATGTTAATAACACACATATGTTTAATGATTCAAATGAATGTGCAACAATGTAATATGTAAATAGTCAAATCAATGTTTTTTTTTTTTTATGATGTCTTTCAATGACGTTTACATTACATTTTATATTTTATTTTAATAACAACTAATTTATACATTGAAAGTTACAACAGGTATTGCATAATAAATTCATAAATATTTGATGTGTAATATTTGTGGTTAGATATGTGTGTCCATTATAATTATAAACAAGTTGATATTGGATACAAAAAAAAATTAAATGATATTATATCATGTTAAAAACATAGTAGGTAGGGAGGCATGATTTCCCTTCTTCTATAATATTTTACAAATGTATATAAACTGATGTTAATTAACTTATTTCAAAAACAAAATCAGTTCATATTGAAAAATAACCACAAAAAAAAGCAAAACAAATATAAAAAAGGTAAAATTTTTTTTTTTCTTATTCTTAAATTAATTCTATATTATTTTCTATATCTATTTACATATATATATTTGTAATTGTATTTCTATATCTATTTACATATATATATTTACATATATATGTATTTATAATTCTATATTATTCTATATCTACATATATATATGAAATGCTATCATGGAGATTTTTAGACACGAAAAGAGGACAAACAGTGGTACTGTGTGAAATGCAAGACCCCTTGAGCAAGCAAATCACTAAATTTTTCATGCCAGAGCCATTTTCCAAAAAGGTGACAACTCAGTCACAGTTGGCCGAATTAAATAGTACTTATTTTTATTTTAAATTTACGGGACGTAACAAGGACAGATGGAATATGGCATTGTTTGACCTTATTCTTGCTGTAGATATAAATTTTCAAGAAAAATTATTAAAATAAAAATATATATTAGTAATTTTGTTTTGTTTTTTGATTTACCCCCTATCGCTACCCATAGACATCAACGTCTAATTTCAGCAGAACCGGCTCCGACATCGGACTTCCGGAAAACCGGCTCTGGCAACGGAATTCCAGAGGACCGGTTCTAGAAACAGACTTCCGGAAAAACGATTCTGGCAAAGGAGCGCCCGGAGGGGCTAGGGGCCCAGGGCTGCGACGGGCGTCATCGCCATGTCTCCGGGTAAACTGTTGCAAGACTTTAGCGTTGATTTACAACAAAAAAAAAAAAATATTTGTTTAAAACATTAAGAAAGAAAAAAAAAAAATTAATAACTATCTGCTAGAGAGAGAGAGTCAGAGAGAGACAGCAAGTTTTCTTCCATAGTCAAGCGGATGAAGTCAGATTGTTTTTGTTTTTGAAACGGTCTTTAAAGATCTGATGATGAAGCAGGGGATATGAAAAAATTTTCCATTCTGTATAATCTTATTTCTTTATTTATTTCTTTATTTCAATTATGCCTAAAGAGATTTCTCTCGTGATAAGGCTCTATACATAATATAATTTTTGAATTGTTAAAGTTAATTATGTGATGTAATAATAAAATAATAATACTTATAATATATTAAACACGTCTTTATTCTTCAGCTGCACATTTAAGAAGAAGGAATAAAATACAATATAAAATTAATATAAAAACTTTATAAAGAAAAAATTTATTATATTTAATGCAATGTATAGGAGTTATAATAATAAAAATAAATAAATTTTCCAACCTGTGATAATAAAATTAATGATAATAATATTGTACTTTTCTAACACTCCACCTATCAACACAATTCGTTTTCAATTAATTTATTTGCATTTCTTTTAAAATTATGAGTAAGTAATTTGCAAATTTCAAAATCTAAATTTGTTTAAAAAAGAAAAAAAAAAAAAAATCTTTCAAACTTTAAAGGTAATTTCAATATTTCTAATAAAAAAAAAAATCAAAGTAGTATGTAAATTATAATATCAATTAAAATTTCAAATTTTGTTCAATATGAGTTAGTTGAAGTTTGTTGGATTCATCAGTTCTAATTATCAATCAATTGGTTGGTGATTATCAATCGGTTATTTGAAAACTTGTGCATTACAGTCTAAAAAAAAAAATTATTATATCATATTTAAAAGTTTTACACAGTTTATATGTTTGATTTTTCCCAACGGTTTCGTTAAAATGTCGGCTGCCATATTATTCGATGGTATATATTCTAGTTTTAAATTTCCTTCATTTATTGCTGATCGAGTGAAATGGTATCTGATGTCAATATGTTTGGATTTTTCATGAAATACATTATGATTTGCTAACTTTATCGCACTTTGATTGTCACAATACACTAAAGTCGGTTTGTCAATGTAGTTCATTATTCCAGCTTCATAAAGTAATTTCCTGATATAGATTACTTCTTTCGAACATTCTGATAGTGCGACATATTCTGCCTCCATAGTAGACAGCGCTACTGATTTCTGTTTTTTAGTTTTCCAACTAATTGGTGATCCACCTAGCATGACGACATACCCCGAACAGGATTTCCTATTATTTTTATCGCCTGCCCAATCAGAGTCTACGAATGCATGAAGATTTTCGTTTGTATTAGAATAAGTAATTTTATAATTAGTTGTAGCCTTGAGATATCTTAAAATTCTTTTCGCGGATGTCCAGTGAATTTTTCGAGGTTCGTTGCAAAATCTGCTAAGTAAGTTTGAAGCGTACGCAATATCCGGTCTGGATGTGTTGGAAAGATACATCACAGCACCAATGAGTTCTCTGTAGGGCTTATGTTTCATTTCATCTGCTTCTTCTTGAATTTCATTCTCTTTACTAAATTTTAAATTTTCTTCCAATGGCGTAACAGCTTCGTTTGACTCGGACATTCCAAACTTTACTAATATTTTGTTAATATATTCTGTCTGGTTCATTTCTATCTTTCCTGTGTCACCTTCTCGTTTGATTTTCATACCTAAAATGTTATCCACTTTTCCCAAATCTTTAATCTCAAATTCTTTCATCAATTTCAGTTTAATGTCAACAAGCAGCTCAAAAACATTCGATGCAATCAGTATATCGTCCACATAGATAACGAGAAAAATTTTATGTTTTCCAATATTTTTGAAATAAAAACAACATTCAGATTTCGTATTGTGTAGTCCAATATTTTTTAAAAAAGTATCTAGCTTTTTGTTCCACTGTCGGCCTGCTTGTTTTAGGCCATATAAGGGTTTCAATAGTTTACATACTGCATTGCTATTTTTAGAATTGACGCCCTTTGGTATTTCCATGTATATTTCATCTTCCAATTCACCTTGCACATAAGCACTTTTAACATCCATATGATGTAAATGCATCTTATATACTGCACTCAATGCTAACAGTAAACGAATGGTCTCATATCGTGCTACAGACGAAAATGTCTCGTAATAGTTAACTCCAAAGGTTTGTTGACACCCTTTAACGACGAGGCTGGCTTTGTATCTTCGATTTACTTCACCGTCTTTTTGCTTGGTGCTGAAAACCCATCTATTTTCAAGAACTTTGATATTATTTGGCCTTTTAACAAATTGGCCAGACTCGTCGTTAAAGGGTGTTATTATGATACAGTGAATTTAATTCGCTTTGAATTGCTTCTTTCCATTTATTATTATCATTTCTTTACATGGCATCCTCAAAAGAAATGGGATTATCAAAATAATGTACAAAAACTAAATTTACCTGATCATCAAAGTTTCTTATGATTTTCGGTCTTCCTCTTTTGCCATCACGTATAATAACTGGTCTTCGTCTTTTTGAATTCTTTTTAATTTCATTTTCTACGATTGGCCAATTTTCTTTCTGGTTTTCCTCATTAACGTTTATTTCTTTATCCATCACTTCATCGAATATTTTATCTTCCTTATTTGTTTTTGGTATTGTTCTGATATCTGCATCATTTTTGGCTTGTTGCGATAAGTCAATATCCACTTTTGGTTCACAATCTTCGTATTCATCAGTTTCATTGTCACTATCATCCTTTCCATTAATTAAATTCGATTCATCAACATTTGTATTGACTGGTATAGCTGGAATATTTGTAAATTCATTCGTATAATTATTTCCATCAATTTGTTCAAAAAATTTAACATCACGCCTTTTTATAATACTTTTTGTGTTTCGTTCCCACAACCGGTATGCTTTGGATTCTGGTGAGTAACCAACAAACACATATTCGTCGCCTTTCGTATCCAATTTAGACCTACCAGGTGGTCCAAGAGCCACGCTTCTTGCTCCGAATGATTTGAAAAAGGAGAGATTGGGTTTTTTCTTGTATCTGATTTCGAATGGAGTTGCGTTGTTCAAGATTACTGACGGACAACGATTCCTTATATATACCGCTGTGTTCACAGCTTCCGCCCATAATGATTTTTGTAGATTTGATTGTATTAACATGGATCTGACCATATCCAAAATTGTGCGATTTGCTCTCTCAGCTATGCCATTTTGCTGAGGGCAATATTCAACTGAAAGCTGATGTTTTATTCCATTCATTTCCAGGTATTTTGTTAGCGTTGATGATACATACTCCTTTGCGTTGTCAGTTCTCAGTATTTTTATTTTCAATCCCGTTTCTTTTTCGGCTCGCAATTTAAACTTTTGGAATTCTTCAAATACGTCGCTTTTCTTTTTTAAAAATGCAATATCTATGAATCTTGATTTGTCACAGATAAATGTAGTAAAGTATTTTGCTCCGCCGAGCGACGATACACTGAACGGGCCACATGTATCCGAATGAATGGTTCCAATAATTTAATTTTCTCTTGTTGTAGCAGGTGAATATGGTAATTGGCTAATTTTTGCTTTACTACAAATAAGACAATTAATAAAAGTTTTATTTATTTCATGTGTATTCAAATTAATACAATCGACCAAATTATACTTAACCATTTTTTTCATATCATTAAAATTTAAATGTCCGAGTCTCTGGTGCCATTTTAATAAATTTGTTTCAGCTTTGCTAATTTCTGTTGACAACATAGCAGTGTCGTATTTAGTTGCAATTTCGTAAATATTGTTATTTTTATACGCTTTAATTAAAACTTTATTTTTGTTATTTTTAACAAGTGCTAAGTTGTTTTCAAATGATACGTTATACCCATGTTTGGTTATTTTTGAAATTGAAACTAGATTGTGTTTTAGTTGAGACACAAAATATACCTCCTGTAATGTGATATCAAATGTATTCCCGTCCGTATCTAAAGTTGCGATTTTTACGGAACCTTTTCCTACAGCATTTATTGTTTCACTACCTGCCGTTTGAATACTTGTTCTGTGATTTCTATTAAAATTTATGAATTTACTTTTATCTTTGCACATGTGGGCACTCGCACCACTACCCAAGCACCATCCACTTCTATTAAATTTACCCGTGTCCATAATCATAGCAGCCTCTCTTCCAGATTGAAAATTTGATTTCTTATAACCAAATTTCTTTTTAAATCTACAATTTGACGCCTTATGACCTTTATTATCGCACAAAAAACATTTTCCATTGAATCCACTAGACTTTTTAAATTCTGCATTAAAATTTCCTTTATTAAATTTTTATTATTGTATACTTTAGTACTTCTTGAGATAAAAGCACTATTATTTTCATGTTCTCCATTTTCTTCACGACGTGTTCTGCGCATTTCTTCTTCGAGGATTTTTGATTTTAATGGGGTTATTTCAGGTAACTCGTCACGTGCTTCTATTGCTACTATGAAGCTCTCAAATTCGCTCGGTGGAGTATTTAGCAGCATTATTGCATTTAAATCTTTAGCAATTACAACACCACTTTGAGCCAGCTCATCTAACTTCTGTTGAAATTTTCTGAGGTGGCACGACATTGTTTCATCTTTTGATTTTTTCATGTTGAAAAGTTGCTTATAAAGCGTTACTTTCCTTATCGGTTCCTTTGAAGCATGAATTCTTTCCAAGATAGTCCAGGCTTCTTTTGATTTTCAGCTTTCCCTATATATGATAACTGACTTTCTTTAACGCTCAGTGTAATTATTGCTAACGCTTTTGAGTCTTTTGCCAGTCACTACTTGTGCAGCACTACCACTTGTTCCAGGATTTTTAATGCTTCCATCAACGTAACCCCATAACTTGTTGTAAATTAAAACACTTTTTGAATTAATTTTCCAAGTGTTATAATTTTGATCATCCAGCTTCTCGATATTAAAATTGTTTCCACTCATTTTATTATTATACAAGAAAAACAAATTCTCCAAAAATTCCAATTAATCTAATAATTTTTATCGCTAATTTTTTTTTATGTTTTGTTTTTTTTTTTTAGTCCAAATTTTTTTTTTTTAAGTACTTTTTTTTTATTTAGTTTAACAAAAAAAAATTATTTTTATTATTACGAAAAAGCATGTGGCCTGGGCCCATAACCTGTTAAAGTTAATTATGTGATGTAATAATAAAATAATAATACTTATAATATATTAAACACGTCTTTATTCTTCAGCTGCACATTCAATTAGAAGGAATAAAATACAATATAAAATTAACTAAAAAGATTTATACATAGTATCCGTTATTTTAGATCATATGTTCATATAACAATTAAAGAATTGTGTAGATCAAGAGCTTGTGTAAAATTAATGATAATAATATTGTACTTTTCTAACATGAATTAAATACAATTTGTTTTTAATTTATTTTTTTATTTTTTTTATTTTTTTTAAAATTAAAAAGTAAACATTAAGGATTTAAGAATGAAATTACTAATATAAAGTAAGTGTAAAAAAATAATTAATAATTTGTAACAGCATTGATTGATGATTGATGTAAACAAAAAAAAAAAAAAAATTAAATCCAATAAGTAAATTAATAAAAACACAAACAACAATTTAGCTAAGAAGAGCAAAAGAAAAAATAGAACTATTATTTATTATTGTTTTTTGTTCTCTAATTCAGTTTAACTCATAATTTTATATGTACATGCATTTCAAGTGGCAAGAGATAATTATAAAGAAAAAAAAAAGAATATATACATATACAAATGTATTTATGAAGTTGACTATTATACCGCATAAACAATTGACTGAAAATTACATGATCTAAATGATAAAAAAAATGAGTAAATGATTTGTAGGTATTCTACTATTTTCTATGTTGATAGCTCTCAATGCACGCACTTTGCTACTTCCAAAAACAGATGATGCAACTATATCTGAATAAATCATCATCATTCCATTCAATTGATCTTTATTATTAGCAACATCTAATTTGAATAGTTCAGGTAATTTTGTTTTGAAATTTTTTATATTTTTTTTCTGTTGAAATAATTCAGTTAATAATGTTTTGATATTATAACTCTGATTAACTTTTATATAGAAACTATCTTCATCAAAAGTCTGCGATATTCGTATTAAATCACGTCGGTTAGATTCTGACACTTTTTAAATGTTACATCATCATAATTTTTAGGAGTAGAGATATATGTATGTCAAAACTTCATTAAAAAATTCTTTGAAAACTTAGTTGCGAGTAAATTCCGGATTAGGAGTTATATTTTTAATAAGCGTTGGTAAAAAATTAAATTTCTAATCATCCAAATGTAATTCCGAGTCGTTATATGAATAATATGTGTAACCTATAGATTTGGTTACTTTGATTTTTTCAAGAGGTTTTTCAATGTTTCTTATATAAACATTATATTGCCCAATATTGATAAAAGCACATTTCTCTTTGTTAAATTCTTCTGTTTGTAGGAAATCGTTCAGATATATTTCTAAAAGACCAAATTTCCAATTTCCATTTCTTAAATCAAAGTGAATAGATAATTTATTTTTGAATGAAGCTAAAGTGTTGTCTGGAAATAGTTTTAGATTATCTTTGCAAAACAATGTTACATAGAAGTCATCTTGACTATCCATCTTTGTTAAATTCTTCTAAAACTTAAAATGCTGCACTATTTATATGTTGTCCATTCCGGTGTTGATGAAGTTCTTAGTTTTGGACTTCTTAGAAATGGTTTTAGTTTTCGTTTTATTGTTTCAGGAAACTGTGAAAGTATAGTTGAGGATATTGTACTACCGCCCGATCTTAATGTCTTCTTCTTTTCAGGAGATGGTACAGCAACGGCAATTACATCATCAATCGGTGTTTCAAACATTCGATAATCAGAGCTTAGAGATGGTCTTTCCACTAATTTTTCATCTTTCAACATTTCAGTTTGAGCTAATTTTGTAAATTAATTTTCATCATCCAAATCGTAATGTGTTAAACCGATATCCATATCTGAATGTTCTTTTTTAGGGTCATATTCAAACAGATCATCAGTAACTAAAGGTACAAAATTGGTCTTTGTTGATGTTGATTTGTATTTAGGGAATCCAGTTTCTGTATATACATTTTGTTTAGAAAAGAATTTTGTTTGAGTACCTGTATCAAATGTAAGATTATTAGTCTTGTCTGGTAATCATTTTGCTTGTCTTTTGTTAACTCCATATTTGAGGAGGTTTTGACGATATAAGTACCATTTTTGCAATGGTTTTAATTTTTTATCATATAAAACTTTTTTCATTTTTTGACCTAATATATATCCAAATTTTTTTCATCTTGAAATAAATTGCTAAATTTTGAAAATATTTCTGGTGACATAACAATCATTCGCTGCATTATGTCTTACTGAGCAATTTTCCTATTACACCAGATAATATAGTTCCGATTAAAGTTGGTAAAAATCCACCATGTTGAACTAAAATTTTTCGTTTGGCTTTTATACTTTTCTTTGCACAGGCTAGGAATCTTAATTTTTTTTTATGTTTTTTTAATTTAGCTTTTTGTGCTGGTGAAATTTTATTAATACCATTTAATATATTAATTGCAATTTCAGCAATAGTTTTTATAATATCATCATCACAATATTTAAGAATATTTTCACGAAATTTCTTCTTGTTGCACTTTCCTAGTACATATAATATATGTTTGTTTTTCTTCAATCGTTTCATATTTTTGACAACTGTTATTCAAATCACCCGTATCACAGAAGCATATACAATATTCTTTTGAAAAAATATTAGTTTTAATACGAAATAAGTCGTTAATGTCTTGTGTTAATCCAACACAATATAACTATGTGGTTTTGATGTTGACTCATTATATACTCTCAAGAAATCTTTTATATTTTCTGGATATAGTTGTCTAGCAAGAGGAAAAATCTGTGATTTGTCTCGAGGGTTTTTGAAAAGCACTAAATATTTACAATTTAATGAAATATCCCTTGAAAATTTCCCCTGATGAAAAACGTTTTGCGTTAACAATACAATAGATAAATTACGATGGTGTGAACCTTAAGTAAATAGTTCGCATACTTGTTTATTTGCAGAATCTAGCATTAAGTCATCTAAAACAATTAAAGTAAGTCTATTTTCATTCCCACTAAACTCTTTCGGAAAACTGGTATAAAAGTCTATATCAGGAAAATCTATATTGTTCGGAATAGCAGAAATTTCTCGGTTACACCATTTTATTGTTTCAATTTTCGGATAAATCAATCTGTTAATATTTTCAATTAAATTACACACAAATGTTGTTTTTCCACATCCAGATGGTCCTGCTATCATCATTGTAAATGGATGAATAAAATTAATCATTTTTGATCTATGTCTGATAAGAAACTGAATTTAAAATACAAATTGAAAGTTAATATAAAGGCAGCGAACATATTTTTGGTACATTCATTTTGAATTATGGAAGTAGAGGAGTTCTTAAATATATATTCCTCCGTTTTATTAGCTGATCATAAACTAATATTACATCTATTTAAACACATTAAAAATTATTCTGGAGTAAATAAGTACACTTCAATTTATGGTACTCATTTTGCCCTTTGTCCATGGGCATATGATAATTTTACTTCTGGACCAGACCCATGTGAATGTCATACAATAGAAAATTATAGACTCACTTTAGAGAATTTAATTAAATGGTACGAGAATAATGTCAAGGTTACAAGTTGTAGCAGAAATTCATAGAGGTGCTAGAAGAAAATTTACACGAAGAAAATTTATTCAAAAGGGTTTAAATGATACTTGGCAAATTGATTTGGTTGAAATGATTCCATATGCAAAATTCAATAAGGATATAAATATTTATTAACAGTTATTGACACATTTTCCAAATTTGCGTATTCTGAACCGGTTAAAAACAAAAGCGCTGATAATGTTTAAACCGCAATGAAAAATATTTTTAAGCGTGCTGGTGAAAAACCAAAAAATTTACAATCTGACCCAAGGTACGGAGTTTTTCTACAAAAAATTTCAAAATCTAATGAGGAAAAATAAAATTCACCATTATCATACATATTCAGAGACAGCATCAATTGTAGAACGTTTTAATCGTACCCTAAAAAACACGATGTGAAAACAATTTAGTTTACAAGGCACATATAAATGGTTAACTATTCTGCCATCACTAATAGAAAAATATAACTCAACATATCATCATACAATTAAACTTCCACCTAAAAAGGTTATAAAGAAAAATGAAAAATTGCTATTAAAAACTGTCTACAATAAATGAAAAGTATTCCGAAAAGCAAAATACAAAGTTGGAGATTTTGTTCGTATAAGTAAATTTAAAGGTATATTTGCAAAAGGTTATCAACCTAATTGGTCAACTGAAATTTATACAATAGCGAAAATAAAAAGAACTGATCCAATAACATACAATTTACACAAAAATCAATAAAAGGCAGTTTTTATGAACCTGAACCTTCATCTGTTAAACTCCCTATGGTTTACCTTGTAGAAAAGAAAATCATGTTTTGGTTAGATGACTTTTTGGATTCATGGATAAATAAACAAGATATTATTTAATGAAAAAATAATTTATAAACTTTTAATAAGAAATGCAATGCTGTTATTTAATATTAAAAAACTACTTTTTAAACCCAGGTTTTATTAATTTTTTTTACATTTAACTTGAACTTGATCACGTTTTCAATTTGTATTTCATGACCAAGGCTTATATTATTAACAATATAATTTTTACCGTTTTATTTAAACCGCTTTTATTAAATGTATACAAAATAATTTTTAAATGCAATGTTTTGTTATAATATTTTATTTAATTAGAACCGTTTAACTTAAAACTTAAATGAATTCAAATCAAGTTTTAAAACTTTTTTTAATTTTGTATTTAAAGCAAACTTAAAAAACTTTTCATATCTTTACCAATATTCAGCACTATAGCTTAAACTTTTTAAATTTTAAATTAAAACATAATTCATATAGTAACCACTAAGTTTAATTTAGAATATTCAGTAACTTTTAATTAAATTTTAAATTTTTTTATAAATTTAAAATATCAGCAAGAATCAAGCCTATTTACTCATAACGTTTTTTTGCATACTTTTCGATGAGCGTAGACGAAGAAACTTTTTTGTATTAGCTTAGGAGGACTCAAATTCTTATAATAGAATGTAAATTTGACTTTTGGTAAATATGGTGAAACCAGAAATTATATATATGGACATAGATAACGCAAGCAGAATAAAAATGTCAATAAGAATTCTCGAAATTTTTTCAGATTTTAATCTTGTTTTTTAGGGTACGATTAAAACGTTCTACAATTGATGCTGTTAGTTGTGAATATGTATGATAATGGTGAATTTTATTTTTCCTCATTAGATTTTGAAATTTTTTGTTGAAGAATTCCGTACTTCTTTTTAGAAGAATGCATTTGAATAAAAGACAATGTTGCCATATAATTTGTATGATTCACGAAATTTTTTTTTGAAACTAAAGTTTTAAAATTTTTTTAAGTATTTATTTTTATGTATAATTTGTACTCGAAACCATTTTTAGATTATTTACCATTATAAAACTATTTTTAAAACTATTTAGGTAGTACTCCAATTTAGCCAAAATAGATGTATTTTTCGTTCACACAACTATAGTCTAAAGTCGAAAACAATTAAAATATTTTAAAATTACTTTATTTATTTATCATTATAATTAGAATAAAGAAAAAAAAGAATTCACTTTCAAAAAATATTTATAATGTTTGTGTTTTTATTATATTTTAAAATTGGTTAGAAGAGTTGTCTATCAATGATTTTGGTTTTATTTCTTTGTTTTTAATGTTAAATACATACTTTATTTATTCAAAAAATAATGCAAAAAACGTATTTGAACATTTTTCTTTCAATCTAACATTTTCGCATAAAGAGTTTTTAATATCTTTTGTATTGAAAAATTGAAGTAAAGCAAATAATTATATATTATAACATGGCAGCACTATATAAAAAATTTACTGCTGATTTCTTAAGTATTCTATTTTGGATGGACTGATTATATGTTGATGAAGTGTATATAATGTTTATGTATGTATGCGTTACTATTTAATATGTTTTTTTTATATCAATAGAAATGCATGAGTAGTTTTTATTTAAAATGAAAAAAAAAAAATATATGACTATTAACCCTAGTTACTTGTGCTTTTTTTGTGAAATTACCTTTCAAAATATAGTTTCTGATATTATGGGTTAAAAGAATTTTAACGTAAGAAATTTATAAAGAAAATTGAAATTTAAATTTGAGCGGTAAATTATCCAATGTGTATAACTTGAATTTTTTTATTAAAATAAGTTAATTTTTTTTATAGAAGTGAAAAATTAAAACTTGTTTTACAAGTTTAATAAAAAGTTAAAGTTAAGTTCATATACATATGCGAATACGAATCTTCATATACATATACATATGCGAAATTTCTATAGCAGTTTCTTGTTCATTTGAGTTGGGTGATCTGTATAGGAAACAAAAATGTATGACATGCTTTTCAACGAGAATTTTGACTGAAAAAAATTGAGCGAATTGAGAGTCAAAGATGAACACCAGCATCCATCATACATGTGGGAGGGAGATGGATATATAATTGTTTTGTTTACGACAAGTTGATATTAAGACCAAATAAATAAAAAAAAAAGTAAATTAATGTAAACAAAACCAACCGAGCGCGTTTAATTATATATTATAATTTGAATCAGAAAAATAAAACATTATTTAAATTTAATATAAAAAAAATCGAAAAAAAAAAAAAATAAATAATACGAGCTTAGTAAAAAATCGCAAGTGTAGTTTTGTTTTTTAATCGCAGCTGACAAGGGCTAAACATATAATATTTTATAAACATATAAAATTTTAACTAATATTAACAAGTGAAAGAAACTTAAACAAAAATAAATAAATAATGCAAAATTATACTTTTTATATTCATGCGGTATAAAATACCGCATGGTTACTGACTCTGAATGGACAAATATATTAAAAAAAACCAAAGCATAAGATGACTTCTAACAGAATAAAAAAAAATCGAAGTAAAAAAAATATTAAAATAATAAATAATGAAAGTATTAAAGTATTAAAAATGAACTTTTATTAATGAAAACGAAAGTAAACCAATTAATAAATGACAATTTAAATGTACCAAATAATGTAAATAGTTTTGCATTATTAAGTGACAACAATGACATTAATATCTCAGACGACATCAATGACATCGTCGAGCCAACAAAAAAAACAAATATAACCAAAAATAAAAATAATACTGATTACTTAGAAATTTTGAAAAAAAAATACTGATAAACTAAATACTAATAATGAACCAATTATTAACTTACCCGGACCGTCAAATATAAATTCACTAAATAATAATTATAATAATTCTAACCTCAGTTCATCATGTAACACTAATACACAAAATAAAATTGAAAACAATAATATACAAATTAAAACTAAAAATAAAAATGTGCCTCCAATATTCATTACATCGGAAGATATTAATGTAATAAAAAATTTAATTAAATTACAATTAGAAATTACAAATTTTTTTATAAAAACTATAAATAAAACACGACACATACTATATTTGAAAACGGAAATAGAATTTAATAAAACTTTAGAATCTTTAAAAGAAGCAAAAGTAGAATGCTTCTCATATAATATTAAAAGCCAAAAACCGACCAGTCTAGTATTAAAAGGTCTACATAACGACTACGAACCAGAAGATATACTAAACTTACTAAAATCAAATAATGTTGAACAAGTGAAATTCACCAAAGTAATAAGAATGAATACAAAAACAGCAATCAATCAAAATATAAAGTTACCAATTTATATAGTACAAGCGGAACCACAAAGTTTGATAAATAACATATTTAACATAAAACATTTAGACAATCAATTAATAAAATGGGAAAGATTAAAAAAACCAAGTATCATACAGTGTAAAAGATGCCAACGTTTTAACCACTCCGCATTTAATTGCAATATGGAGCCGAGATGCTAAAATGTGGTGGCAACCACATTCCAGCAAATTGTACCATACAAAAGGAAAGCCCCGCAGAAAAATTATACTGTATTTTGTGCAAGACATCAGGTCACCCTGCATCTTATAGGAATTGTCCGGTTTATAAACAAAAATTTAATAAATTAGAGATAAGTAAACAAAATAAAATTAATAATACAATAAATAAAACAAAAAAAATTCACAGCTTAGTAAATAACACCTGTTCCTATGCAAATGTTGTTTCCAATAACAACAACAATAATAACTTTATTAATAAAAAAAATGCAAATAACATTAACAACATAAATTTAGAGACAATATTTTTAGCTATTAATGATTTAACAAAAAATTTAAATAATATATGTGAGAATTTTAAGACTCTGCAAAAAGAAATGCAAAATCAATCTGCAAGGGTAGATTTCTTATTTGAATCTATGCATGATTGAAAATTTGCAACAAATAAAATTAAAAATGTTTTCTATCAATATAAACTCTTGTAGAAAGTATCTTAAACAACTTTCACTGATTAATTTTTTAGAGGTTCACAAGCCTGATGTGGTAACTTTGTGTGAAACGAAACTAGATAAATCTATTCGTATAAAAATAAAGGGTTATAAATTAATCCGACATGATAGCGCTGAAGCTACTTTAGGGGGAGGAACTGCAATACTTGTTAAAAATAAATTAAAGTTCGAAGTAATTAAAGATAGCACTTTAAATAGGTTTAAATGTTTAATATCTGTCTATGCATCACAAAATCACAACATTAATTTTAACAGGGAATTACTTGAATTATTTCAGATACTTGAATTAGGTAATATTAATAATTATTTTATTCTGGCAGGAGATCTAAACGCTAAACACATAAAATGGGGGAACAAAACCGTTAACTCTCGAGGTTCTATTGACTTATTTCTTGCTGACGTAAGAATAAAACTAAAATCAAATGGGAAGAACAAAATAAAAACTTATTGTTATAATAGCGACCATTTAGCACTATGCACCGAAATTATTTGTAATAATAGTGATGAATTTTTAGAGACTCCATCTACTGAGAAAAAGTATTTATATAATAAAGTTAATTGGAAAAAATTTCAAAAAGTTCTTAATAATTTATTGCTATCCGATGATGCTATTAAAAAAATGCCAAACAATAAAAACTTATCAGAACAAGAAATCCATTCTTATATTACAAAAATCGAAAATCTTATTCAGAAAGCAATGGCATCCACAATCCCCAGAAAAACAAATGATTACAATAGCCTTGATATTTATTTAAATCCGACCATTATAAGACTCAAAAAATACAAAAGTGAATTACTTACATCCAAATTTAAATTAATTAAAATAAAAATAGACAAAAACGCTCCATCATTTTTAAGAATCAATGCATTAATCAAAAACATAAACACCTTAATAAAACAAAACATAAAACTGGCAATAAATAAATATTGGAATAATAGAATAAAAAACATAAAAATATCTAATAATAAAAACATGTTTAATGAAATTAAAAAAATTTATAAAAACCAAAACACAAATATAATCGATCATTTAAAAGTTCAAACGAGCAATGCTCAAATTTTACGACATGCTAATATAAACTTAAGTAAATTAAAAATTAACAATTATAACTACTTAATTCAAGAAAACAATCAAATAAATGAGGTGATGGCAGCCCATTTATTCCAAGTTCAGACTCAAGTTAGGGACCGTGTTTCACCAATAAGTAATTGTGTAGAACAAAGTATTGAAAATTTATATCAAGTAATTGAAAATAATAAAAGAAACAAAATATCTTTAGTTAAGTTCAACAATAATTTAAAATCAAATAAACTATTAGAAATTGAAACGTTAAATAATTATTTCATAACCCAGGAAGAACTTAAGGAAATAGTAGCTAATTTAAAGGGTAAAACATCTTCTGGTATTGATAAAATCCCTAATATAGTGATAAAACATCTTCCTATCTTAATTAATTTTTACACAATAATTTTTAACAATTGTCTTAATATAAGCTACTTCCCTAATAAGTGGAAAAAAGCGATTTTTATTACATTAAAAAAACCAGGAAAAAGGGCTTCAGACCCTGGAAGTTATAGACCAATAAGTTTATTATCTAATATAGGAAAACTCCTGGAAATAATCATAAATAGATTTATTGTCAAAATAACTGAGAGCAAAAATATAATACCATCAAATCAGTTCGCTTTTCGACATAAACACAGCACTATACATGCCATGACCAAACTTTCATCAGATATTTGCAGAAATATAAATGATGATAAAGTGGTAGCAACATGTTTTGTGGACTTCGAAAAAGCATTTGATACAGTCTGGATTGATGGTATTATATACAAACTATTAAAATATAAATATCCTTTACACCTAGTGCTCCTGATTAATAACATGATTAGAGGTAAAACTTTTAGAACATGTGGGGTTGATAATCATTTATCAAAAGAATTTCAATTAACCAATAGGCTACAACAGGAACCGTAAATTCTCCAATTCTATTCAACATATATATTAGCGATCTGTTGAATTCTCTAAATAAAAATTTACAGCATAGAATTTGCGGATGATCTGACAATTTATACAGCTAAGAATAACCTTAGAGATGCACAACACATTTTACAAAAAATGTTTAACAAAGTGCTTAATTATTCTAATCGCTGGAAGCTAAAAGTAAACTTCGAAAAATGTGAAACTACATTATTTAGGAACACTATCAATAAGGTAAAATATAATATTAAAACATGCTGGAGAGATTTTTATATACTTACTCCAAACAAGACAAAGATTAAAAACTCCATAAATTTTAAATATTTAGGAGTTCATTACAACTATTTGTTTAATTTCAACCATCACGTTCAAAAACAAATAAGTCGAGCAAATATCGCCTTTATAAATTTAGCTAAACTGTTCTTTTCTAGAACACTTTGTAACAAAGTAAAATTACTCTGTTACAAAACCTTAATCCGATCAGTATTAACATATGCCTGCCAAAATTTGGTATAATGTTAGTGCTTCTTCGATGGAAAAATTAAGATTGTTTGAACGCAAGTGTTTAAGAGCTTGTACAAATTATAATAGAAAGCCTTCAACAGGTTTTGTGCATTTCTATTCAAACAAATTTATTTAAGATAAGGCGAACATCATTAGAATCGATATTTTTTTTTATCATTCGTCTCATACGCAACCACATTCAAAGGGATAGTGAAACAACCGAAAGTTCATTAATCAGTCCACTCGTGGTATGAAAATTTTGAATACACAAAAAACTGATTAAAAACAGGGTTTTTGCCTCCTCAGGCCTTCGTTTATCTTGATAAATATAAATATATAGAAAATAATCAGCATATTCCGATATTGTATCATTACCAGAGACACGCTCTCATTAAAAATATACCATCAAATTTAAACTCAATAAACATTGAAAATAACGAATTGTTTAAGTATGATATGTATATACCTGCAAAAGAAAAACTTTATCATAGAAAACCACACTTTTGGCAGAATTTAGATTAGAGGTAGGTTAGATAGTAGTCGTAACTAGCAATTAAGTTAAGTTAGGTTAGTTAAATTAGTTTTAAGATTTTATATAAATAAGAAGTTAAAAAAAAATTAGTTTTTAAAACAAAAATTTTTCCAATATATCAACAACAAATATGAATCAAATATGTATAAATGAGTCTTTAGAACTTTCAGATATTTCTGACAATTTGTTGTAAACCAATTACTATTCACGTAAATAGTAATACTGGTTTACACAAAAAGACTTCTTTTTTTCTATTTTCTTCTTTCTGTTCTATCTTTCAAGGTTAAATTTAAATTATTTTCTTAATTATTTCAATTTGTAATGCATAATATTCTTAAATTGAATACTATTGACAATTATAAAAAAACAAAAAATGTAAAGAAAGAAGAAGTCTTTATTAAACTCTATGACTCACACATTTTTATTGAACATTCACTTACAATTATTTTCATAAAAAAACTTATATTTAAAATACGGTTTGATTTCTTGTATTCCAACAATGCCAAACATTTTACTAAAAATCTACCAACTAAACCAAACAAAACCAAAAATTCTATAAATCCTTCTAAAAAAATATGACAAGCAATAGTACAATTAGTGATATAATACAATGGAATATTCAAGGGTACCATACCAATATACCATACTTAGAAAAACTAATTAGAAAATACAAACCGTTAATAATAGCTTTACAAGAAACGAATATACATAAACAGCCCATCAAAACCAATTTCAAGCATTACAAATGCCTACTTCCGACAACCCATCGCATATGCGGCGGTGTAGATTTTCTAATTGATTCTGGAATAAAATTCGAAGAAATTCAACTAAACACCACCCTTCAGGTTATTGCTATTAGAACTTGCCTTCCAGGCCTGAAAGAAAAAGTCACTATTATAAATGTCTATTTCGAAAACGAATTACGTCTTCAACACGCGCACATGGACCAATTGTTGTCTTAAATATCGGCACCATATATAATACTGGGAGACATGAATGCCCGAAGTCAAACCTGGGGAGATAAAACAACAAATCCAAGAGGAGAATTAATTGATGAATGGACAGACGACAAAGGAGACATCTGTATTTTAAATGATGGATCCCCAACACTTATCAATACCAGAGGAACTTTGACATGTCCAGATCTAACTATAGCACACACATCAATCGCATACCAACTCGAATGGAAAATTGCAGACAACCCAAAGGGATATGATCACTACCCATTTTAATTACTAACAGAAATAAAATAAGTATCGAAAGCAAAAACAAAACAAGGTTTAAGGAAAATGGAGCAAATTGGGAAAAATACAAATGTCTTATAGACCAATTTTTACAAAATCGTCGAGAATCAAACAACATCAACCAAGAAGCGGCAACGCTCGCAAAAACAATAAGATATGCAGCTTCACTTTCAATGCCGGTAGTATCTACAAAAACAAAACAAAATAAACCAGCTAAGCTCTAACCAGCTCTAAGAATAAAACCAAGCTGCTCAGATTTTACTGAAGAGCACCTACAAAACACACACTACTCATGTTAGAAAGAGCAAATGCAGAGCTTAGAAAAGAAATCAGGCAAGCAAGAAGAACATCGTGGATAAATTTTGCCAATGGGATAAACAACAGCAATTCCAGTGAAACGTGGCGTAGAGCCAAAGCAATCCTGAGTAAAAGAACCTCTATGGGCACACTAGCTTTTCAGCAAGGAAATAATTTAGAAACTGATCCAAACAAAAATGTTGAATATCTTGCAAATTGTTGTGCAGCGTATGCTGATGGTAACGACCAAGATTCAGATAGAAGAAGAATGAATTTCCAGCCAATAGAAAACATTTTGCCATATAAAACTATGGATTTGCCAATAACAACGGAAGAAGCGATTTCGGTTAAAAAAGGTTTTAAAGGAACAACACAGGGTATCGACAAAATCTTATATGAAATGATAAGAAACAACAACTAAGTATATTGTCAGGCTAACTACACTTTATAATAAGGTATATAAATCTGGCCAGATTCCACAAAGTTGGAAAATAGCCGAGCTAAGGCCCATACCAACGCCAGGAAAAGATCCACGATACCAAGAACATTACGGATTTATATCTCTCCTGAGCACGACGAGCAAAATACTGGAAAAAATAGCTGCGAAAAGATTAAGCCACTTTATGAACCATATTTTACCAGAAGAAATACACGGTTTTAGGAAAAATAGAAGCACAAATACCTTACTTCACGAATTGGAATTTCAAGCCCAAATTGTCTTAGAAAGAAAACAACATATGGACATACTTTCCTGCGATTTAGAAAAAGCTTTCGATAGGGTGAAAAAGGATACAGTCACTGAGCAATTGATAAAATGGAAAACGGGAAAAAATATAATTAATTATACGGCTGGTTTCCTTGCCAACCGAAAAATTGCTGTAAGCTATAATGGGTATAAATCAAACTCCAAAAACCTGGTAAACGGGTTACCACAAGGATCACCTTTTTCCGTGCAACTTTTCAGCGTGTATATAACAGAACTGAGCGAAACCCTGGCTAAAATTAAAGATATCAAGCATCTTATATATGCAGATAATATAATAATAACTACAACAGGACACAAAGTGAACAGAGAGTGTGCCCTCCAAACAGCTCTAAACACGATGGAAAACTGGGCTTCACCCACGGGGGCTTATTTCTCACCGAACAAGACAGAAGGTTTGCACGTCTGCAGAAAAAGGATCTGTTACGACTTAGAAATTTACCATCAAGATAAACCAGTAACTTTCCAGACAAACATGAATATCTTAGGTCTAACATTTAGCAGAAACCTAAAATTCAACGCACAGATAGAAAAAACAGTGGCTAGTATCAAGCGATCAAACAATCTCTTAAAACTCATATGTCGAAAAAAAATAGGCCCACCACCGGAAACAGCGGCTCGGATAGTCTATTCAATTTGGCAAAATCGAATATGCGGCGACAATTTATGGTTTCACAACAAAAGGAAATATTAGAAAATTGCAAACTGCAATTAACCAAGCGGGAAGAATAGCAAATAGCGCCCTTAGGCCAATCAGAATTGACGCATTAATAACAGAATCAAATTTCCCAACAGGGATCAACTGTCACTTAGGTTAATAACAAAGGCCATCTATAACGATACACATCCTTTGCACAACCTAGCAAATACAGCTATTCAAGAAGAATTGAACATTCCTAAAAACTCCGCATTATGTAAAGTTTTACAACTAATAAAGGACCTAGAATTAGATATATCCGCCTATCGACATAGAAAAGAGGAAGACCAAATCTCCTGGGAAGTGAAAAGAAAAAAACGGAAACTAGTGAAGAAACATACAGGAAATTATACCAAGAGCATAGAGAACAAACGAAAACATTAGTGCCAATATTCACAGATGCCACAAAAAGAATAAACGGAGTCGCTTTATCCATAATCGAACACAATAAGGTAATAAAAACGGCGGTGCTACCAAGCTATTGTCCAGTATATGTGGCAGAACAAGTGGCTCTGCTTGAAGCAATTAAAGAAATCCAAATAAGAAACAGCCAATCCATAATATATACGGACTGCCTAAGTGTCCTAAAAGCTATTAAAAACAATAACAATAACTCACAAACGACAACGCTGATAAGGAATGAAATAATTAAAAGTAAAGGCAAAGTACAAATCTGCTGGATTCCAGGCCACGTTGGAATCAAAGGAAACGAAATAGCAGACAAAAAGGCAAAACTTGCAACAATTCGCCCAACGAAACTAATTATTCCTAGATCATATACAATGGCCAAAAAGCAGATTGCAGTGCACATCCAAAAAATTAGGCAACAAGTATGGGACAACTCAACATCTTTCAGAAAGTTACACAGTCCGAATGCAAATGTATCAAGCTTAATAGGCACCGAAAACCGAGATATAGCAATAAGGATATCCAGAGTTAGAATGGGTTGCACTTTGTATACCCACAAATACCTCTTCAGCGGAGAAGACCCCAGAATCTGCCGTTTCTGCAACAACACGCTAACCATCAAGCACATATTTACCGACTGTAGCGAAACAACGATTTTTTGGGCAAATGAAAGAGTGTCACTGATGGAAATTCTAGCAAAGAATGACAAGATCAGTCTCGGTAAAGTAATTGGACTGCTAAAACACCACCAAATTTGGGAGAAAATATAAATATAAAACAAATAGTAATATCATTATATTTTAATATTTAATACTCAATATAATATAGTTAAGTAAATTTATAATATCTAGTGTATAATAATTTTAATATTTAGTATATAATATAGTATATAAGATGGCCCACATGCCACATGCCTTTAAGGCAACCGGCCAAAAAATTATTGTATATTTATTTATAATATGCAATAATATTAAATAAATAAATAAATAAATAAATGAAGCAGGATTGGTTTCATATATTGATTTCATATATAGGCGATTGAAGAGTGATCTAAAAAAAAAAAGGAAAAAAAAGATAAGCACTTTAGAATATATATAAAAAAAAATAATATATATAAAATTTAACGTGGAACGGTGAAATATAACATTATATATATTCAATATAAAAGAGTGAGTGAAATACACAAAAATACATAAATCTAAATTTAACGTAGAACGGTGAATTTACAAAAAAAAAAAAATATAAATTTAACGT
Organism: Poecilobothrus nobilitatus; assembly: GCA_947095535.1. Classification (NCBI taxonomy): domain Eukaryota; kingdom Metazoa; phylum Arthropoda; class Insecta; order Diptera; family Dolichopodidae; genus Poecilobothrus; species Poecilobothrus nobilitatus. Next base: position 225,510,323 of record OX352772.1, read on the forward strand.
AGAATAAAAAAAAAAATTTTTTATATTTAACGTAGAACTAACTATAAAACGAAATTTTTTTTGAACTATAAAATAAATTAACGAAGAGCTTAGATTTTTTTTTACTATATAAAAATAAAAGAAAATGAAGTTTTTTCATAAATTTTTCTGTGGTTTTGTGTTTTTTGATAAACTTTTAAAATGAGTGCCCGACGAAGATTTAGTCGGCAAAATAGCGAATTACCGGTCGTGAATGAAAATTTAAGACATGATGTTGATAATTGAACTATTAGATTTAACTTTAATGATTTCGAATCACTAATAAAAAAATATTCGGGTAATGAAGCTATAAGTGTACAAACAGTACGCGGAAATGTTCGGTTTAATAGAATTACAAAAATATATATTCTGTAAACGCTCGTTGGAAGGTGACGCGAAATTATATATAGAATGTGAAGCAAAACCGCAAACGTATAGACAATTGAAACTTTCGTTAATAAAAGAATTTGCACAAAAAACTAGTAGTGCTGAAGTGCATAAAATTTTTCAAACGCGGAAGAAACAAATAAACGAATCGTATCGGGAATACTTATACAAAATGATCGACATTGCTTCGCGAGCTGAAGTGGATGAAATCTCGGTCATAGCGCACGTGATAAACGGAATAAATGATGTGCCCGAAAACAAAGCAATGCTTTACGGTGCGAAAAATTTTAGCGAGTTGAAAGAAAAATTAATCATTTACGAAAAAATTAAAACGCATACGAATCGGAATATAAAAAATGTAGACGCGAAAAGAAATAATACTATTGTTAATAGTAAAAACGCGCGACCGAATAAATACTGTTTTAATTGTGGTTCATCATCAAATGAGTTCCACAATTGTCCAGAGGAACAAAGAGGACCGAAATGTTTCGAATGTAACCAATTTAGACACAAAAAACCTGATTGTCCAAACAAGAAGCATCCGACAGTTAGGACACACGCTGCTAATACAAATAATAATTGTATTTTGGTAAAAGCAAATAATGTTGTGGTAGAAGGTTTGATAGATACTGGAAGTGATATTTGTCTAATTAAATAATCATGCTTACAATTGTTTATTTGTAGAAACTCTTCACTTTCCATATCACGTGTAGGTGCCAACATATTCAGCAAAGGATATTGCAGTATCGACCTAGAAATAAATGGTGATCAGTATAAAAATACAAAGTTTCACATTATCGAGAATTACTGTATGAAGTTTCCTGTCATAATTGAAATGAGTTTGTTACAACCTTGCACTTTAAACATAGATTCTGGTGTTATATCCATCAAAAAAAGAAATAATGCATCAGAAAAATACATGAAAAAAGAAAGCGAATGTTTCCTAGCAGAAATCAATTTGAAAGATGAATTTAGCTAATTAAGTAACTTAAAAGAAGAGAAAATTAATAAGATTGTCACAATGATTGAGAATTACTCACCAGTACTTATGAACACGTCACCCATCCAAATGAAGATTCTTCTATTAGACGATAAACCAGTATTTCAAAGTCCAAGAAGGTTTCCTCCTGTGGAACGGAAGATAATTAATGATGAGGTTGACAAATGGTTGAAAAATGTTGTCGTTGTTGAGAGTTCGTCGGATTATGGAAGTCCGGTGGTGCTGGTCAAGAAGAAGGATGGTTTGAATAGACTTTGCATAGATTTCAGGGCAGTCAACAAGAAAATCCATAGAGACCATTTCCCATTGCCAGTGATTGATGATCAAATCGACAAGTTACAAGGAGCCAGAATTTTTACCACGTTAGATTTAGAAAATGTATTTTCCATGTTACAATAGAAAAGAACAGCCGAAAGTACACAGCATTTGTCACACAGAAAGGACAATACGAATTCTTGAAAGTTCCATTTGGGTTGTGCAACTCTCCTAGTGTTTTTCAAAGATTTATAAACTTCACATTTAAAGATTTAATAAATAAAGATTATGTAATAACCTATATAGATGATTTAATAATTCCAGCTAAAACCGAGGAAGAAGCGATATTAAAATTAAAATAAGTACTGCGAGTAGCTGATCAGAGCGGGTTGAAAATAAAGTTGAAGAAGTGTCAGTTCTTACAAACAGAAGTAGAGTATCTGGGGTACATAATCAGAAATGGCACGGTTTCACCTTCAGATGCGAAAACTAAGGCAGTTAGGAATTTTCCAGAACCAAAAAATACGAAAGAATTGCACAGCTTATTGGGATTAACCAGCTACTTTAGAAAATTTATTCGGAATTATTCGATAATGGCTTGGCATTAAGTGATCTAATGAAAAAAGATTCTAAGTTTAAATTTGACATAAAACAGAAAGATGCATTTGAAAATTTAAAAAATATGTTAACTACATCACCTTTATTAAAAATTTTCAGCTATGAAGATTATACCGAGCTACATACAGACGCATGCAAATTCGGGATAGCAGCGGTTCTATTGTAACGAAATTCCGAAGATGAACCCGAACATTACACCCAGTGCACTATTCCAGTAAGAAAACGACAGATGCACAACAAAAATGGAGCAGCTACGAGTTGGAAGTTTTAGCTATGGTTGAAGCTGTTAAGAAATTTAGAACCTATTTACTAGGAAAAAAGTTTAAGCTGCTAACGGATTGTAAGGCATTTACAATGACGTTGAATAAAAAGGATTTAGTTACAAGAGTGGCACGTTGGTCGTTGCTGTTGGAAGATTTTAATTGCGAAGTGGAAGGCACAAGAATCCGCCTTGTGCCTTCAGCTATGAAGATTACACCGAGAAGGCACAAGAATCCGTCATGTCGATGCCCTAGTAGAAATCCGGTAGCGTATTCCATACAATCTAACCAAAATATTTTGAAACATTTACAGGAAGCACAAAAGAGAGACGAAAAATTGAACGCGATAATACAAGTCTTGCAACATGGACTACTCAACTCAATACCTAAATGTGATACACTACTGGAAACTTTTCACATATACCATGTAGGGCCGATGAGCACAACTAAAAAGGGTTACCGATATGTGTTGGCGGTAGCTGACGGATTTTCCAAGTTTTGTTGGCTGTTCCCTACAAAAAATTTAAATGCAGAGTAAAGAAATGTGAAATAATTGCTGATACATTCGGCTATCCATCCCGAATAAACGCAGTGAACGCATTGAAGCAAGAGAACGGGCCAAGTTGACCTAATTAAAATACAGGACGAAAATAAAAGAAATTTCGGTCGTAAAAGGAGAGCAGCAACAAAATATAATCTTGGCGATTTAGTGGCTATTGAACGCGCACAGTTCGGAGTTGACCTAAAAATTAAACAAAAATGTTTTGGTCCATATCGAATGACAGCAATTAAAGGTTTTGATAGGTACACCATGCAAAAGGAAGGGGAACATGAAGGTTCTGCCAATACGGAGTGTAGTGCTGATAAAATGAAACCGTGTGTGATAGCTATTTAGAAATTTGTGAACAATCCGAGGCGAATTGCATTTCAGGACGGCCGAATGTGGGATGGATATTTTTTCAAAACAAAAAAAGTATCATCAATTTAAAAGCAAAAAAAAACACTAACCCGTATTCAGCACCTAAAAGAATATTATTTAATAACTAATAATTAAATTAAAATGTTATACTTATCTTTTGCAGCTCCACATCTCTAGTAGCTCAGAGATGTATATTTCCACTTTTAAAATTATAAAAGAGGGAAAGAAATTGAAAAAAGGATCAGAAGTAGTTAGATACGTGGAGGAGAAATATTAATTTTTTAATTTTTAACGCTGTAATTAATTTAAAGTAATAATTTTTTTTTAAAAGTAATTTACAATCGAGTATAATTTTGTTGAAAGTAAAACAATTAAAATTTTAAATATAATTTATAATAGTCAAGTGCAATTCTTTTTTGAAATAATTTAATTATTGAATATATGTAATTGAACTTAATCCTAACTTATAATAATTATTTTTTTAACAAAACTAATAATGTTGAATTTAAATTATATGAAATACAAATTGACTTTTTTTTTAAATATTTAAAATATAAATTTTATCCAATCCTCCTACATATATATACTAAAGAATAAAGCTTATAAGAATGTGTGAAAACATCAAAATGTCAGTCGTCCATTATTTTCATAACAAAAATGTTCATTTTTTTATGAAAAAAATTTTTAAAATTTTTAAAAATTAAAAAAAATTTTTTCGTGAAAAATAATGCAAGGTGAATTTTTTTGTAAAACTTAGAGTCTAACGGTAAAAGACTATCGGTTTTCGGCTTATTTTGGGGGTCCGGGTCACGTGGCCCTTTTTTTTGGTGACAGTGATACAATGGGCTTTACTCAAAATTTTAACTATCTACTTGTAAAGTAACAAAATAAATGAAAATATTCTTAAAAAAATTAGAAATGAAACTATTTCATCTTATTAGATGGAACGCACTCCATATAAAATAATACCCAGCTGTCTCAAACTTAATACGAAAAATTATAAACTGATTTTGTCTTTACAGAATTATCCTTAAGGCTAATTTTCATGAAGAAAAATATAGGTGAAATTTGTTAGAGCATTGGCAGAAGATACAAAAACACTACTTGTGTGACAGAAAAAACAGAAAAATATCGGATGAATTAACAATAAAATTGTACCAGCGTTCAGAAAATATCGGAGATATGCCATAATATCGTATAAAATTTAGCTCGCTGAAGCTAAATTTTTTATAATTATCTCCGATATTTTTAACACATACGTAAAAAATTTGTATGCTACACAAAAAAATGGGTACACTATTAACATTCTTATGGATAGATGACATTTGAATTCATTATTTTTTTCCCTCTTTCGTATTGGTAGTATTAAGTATAGTTTATTCTTTCTAAATATCCGATATCAGATGAAATTTTTCCCATGAAAATTAGCCTTTAACCGACAAAAACTTGCATAGAATTATAGAAAAAGAAATAAGTCTAATCTAGAAAACAAAAAAATACTAACTTATTTGGTGCAGACTGCAGGAGCGCGTTCCGTTTTTAACTCTCTGGTATTTAATTAACTCTATGACAAATAAGTCGTTTTTCTTCACCCTTTCAGTTAACCCAAGTTTTCAACTGAAAGAGGGGATTATTTTTGGATCCAGAATAAGAAAATATAAAATATAATATTTTCATATATAAATAAGGAATTAAAAAGCAAATTATATATTAAAATTAAATTAAATAAATAAATATATTTTGTTCACATAAAAAAAAATGCCGGAGTAGAGTAAAATAAATTCTTTGATGTCACAAATACCGTTTCGAAACACCAGAATCGAGTAAATAGAGTTGATTTTTTTAATCCTATTCGCAAGGAATATTAAGCAGTGTTACAAATGTCAAAGTTTTATGAAGTGTTATTATAGTTTTTTTATTTAACATTATAATACTTTTTACATTACATATCAAAATAATTGTAAGCCTTAAAAACTTATTTTTTTTTTGGAAAACTTCATTATTTGTTTTGAAATATATAAATGGCAGAGTAAGTTAACTCTAAATATGACTGTGGTAGTTAATCCTATAAAAGCATGAACTCTACTAGGTCGGAGTAAGAAACGAAACGCACTCCACTCCAGCGTGTTTTTATGCACTAACTATGCCTCTATAATCTATATATTAAGCCACAACACTGAGAGAAAAACTTAAAAAAGAGAGCTTATCTTATGTATAAATTGTATGGGAGTAGATTCTGGCACAAAAGGCGTAAGGTGCCAGTATTTTATATGGAAAGAATTATTGTTTGTTGTTAAAAAGGTAATTGAAATAACGGAATAAAAATATATATCATGTGATTGAATGAAGGGTATTATGGATTTGAATTTAGGTTTAGAGTATGAGAATATGTGTTATGAAATTTAAAAATTAAATTATTAAGTGGGTTTAAAAAGTTTTAAGGGTAGGAAGTTTAAGCTTTTGGTACGATGTTATAAGCGTAGAAGCTTCAGCAAGTTTAGAGGTTTGGAAAAGGGAAAGTTGGGAATTTGGCAGGTTCGGAGAGTTGGAATAAGATCATAATGGGCCAAGTTCGGAGATTTAGGATCTCAAGATGGAAAATTTGATGGAATTAGTGCTTTGGTAGTATGAAAAGGAGCCCTTTGGCCATAGCAAGGACCGAAGCGAACCCCGCCGAAGTTATTGGCAGCATGTAACAACGATCTTAGATTTTGAATAGACTATACATATTATATTGTTATGAAATTATCAAAAATATCCTAATATTTATGGTTTTGCGATAAAAATTATTCAAACAGTTTTTTATTAAAGTGACCTTCTATATAAAAAACAAACAAATAAATATTTTTCAGTTTATTTTCTAATGATTCGTTTGAAGAGATGTATGCAACAAAGTAATATGTGAATAGCCAAGCCCATATTTTTTATTTATATGTTGTTGTCAGTCAATCTGATTACATAACGTTTTATATTTTAATAAGAATTAATTTTTGCATTAATTATTGCAGGTGTTAAGGAATTATTTTGTCACGATTAGATAATCACGATTATTCTATTGAATAATTTATTAATTTTAACCAGAAAGAACTTTTAACTGAGTTAATTGATGGTATTATAAATTTGATTGAATTAGAATATAATTGTAATGTAAAATGTAAAAAAAGGGAGGGAGACCCATGTTTTAGTATTTTACAAGAGTATATAAAATCGAAAAATTTTATTTATTTTAATCAGTGTACTAAACGAAAAAAAAGTAAATAACTAACTTGGAAAAAGAAAATGGTATTATAATTAATATTTGTTTATCTATAGTTTATTTCTAATTATTATATTTTTTGTTCTTGATATTATTTTAGGCCTTTATTCAAAATTTAAGGTGATAATGATCAATAACGAAACATAGACTATTTGGCCCAAAGAAAACTGTACGAGGTAATTTCATGGAAATTTTTAGATACAAAAAGAGGAGAAAAAATTTTATTATGTGAAATGAACAAAAAATTACAATATTCATGCCCGACAGAATCCCAAAACAAGTGACAACTAACGAAGAACTAGAAGAATTAAACGGGACTTGTTTTTATTTAAAATCTATGGGTTGTGACCCAGAAAGGCGTAATATGGCTTTGTTTGACCTCATTCCTATGGTGGATATTTGTTCGCAAAAAAAATTATTAAAATAAAATATAAAAATATAGACCTAATTTTTTTCATTTAACAATTAAGAAAATTTTAAGTTTTTCAGATTTTCATATTCTTTTACTTTTCAGATTTTTTGGCTCCTGATTCGGAGGTCTGATAACTGTCTCCCGGAGGTGCAATAACTGCCCTCTGGAAAACCTGCGGGAGTCCGATTTGGTTCTGCGGAAGTTCGATTCGCTCCTGTAGAGTGTGTGAGAATATCTGTTATGAAATTTAAAAATTTAATTATTAAGTGGGTTTAATAAGTTTAGGACTTTGGAACGATGTTATAAGGGTAGAAGCTTCAAGTGTTTTGGTAGTATGATATAATAAAATTATTACATTTGAGTATGTTATTATTGTTACGTATAACTAATTTATTTAAATCATACATTTTTTAAAATAGTACCCAAGCAAGTTATTATTAATATGTAAATTGAATATTAAAACTACTTTTAAGGAGGTTAACTATTTTAAATAATGATTAAGTTCAAATGTAACAACAATTATACACATATATATCTTAACATGCTTAATTTAAGTTTCGATGGATTGGTTGATTTAAAAGTTAGTTATTTATATACGCTGCTTTTTTAGAATTCATTGTTAATAATAGTATTGCTGAAAACAATATCTTTTAACACATCTTTATATTAAAATTAATATTTAATTAAAAAAAAAAATATGGAAGCTATATGTGAATATTGTGGTAAACAGTTAACCACTAAAACAATTAAACGTCATATACTGACAAAACATAAAAGAGAAGAAAAAAAATTTAATTGTGATAGATACAATAAAACTTTTGGAAGAAAAGATAATCTTCAAGTACATATTAAAAATGTGCATGAAAATAAAAATAATAAAACGAAAAATATTTCCGAAAATGCAGATGGAAGTACAGTATCAACAAAGAAAATAAAAGGGAACAATAGTTTTATTGAAATCAAATATGGAAGAGAAAAAAAAATGGGATGGGCCAAATAGTCAAAATGCATGGGAAGAGAAAAAAAAAATATTGGAACTACCATATTCGAACAAATTCACATAAAGCGAAAGCAACATTACCTTATGAAGGTAATATTAAAATTATACGACAAGGATTTCAAAGAAGAATTCCTACTTTTATTTTGCAAAATAAAAATGAGGACATAATATTACCAGAACAATATTTTGAAATGATAAAATATTTTAAAAAATAATGATAATAATTTTTTTTAAAAAGGAGCTTCTAAAATTAAAAATGTTTAAATTTAACATTGAATTATTCGCAGAATATGTAAAGCCTCATAAATTAGAAAATGATGAAGTGGAAAATATTTTTAGTGTAAAATCTTTTAATAGTAAAATGGAAATTATACAAGCAGAACATGAAATAGAAACTGTATTGGAAAATATGATAGAAAAGATTTCGAATGAAACCGGAGAATTCCAAGAAAAAGATTCTGGATGGAGTTTAAGTAAGTTACTTCACTTAGACATAAATATAAATGAATATAAGACTTTAAAAGGTTCGCAATATATTAAATTACCAAAGCAAATTGAAGAGAAAAAGCATGCATTAATATAAAAAATAAAGATGTATATTGCTTCAAGTGGTGTTTAATATCAGCATTGCAAAACAGAGCAATTAGAAATCCTCAGATATATGAAAATTATGCTATTGATAATATAGAAGCACAAACAATAATTTTAAATAATGCAAAAGTAGCACAATTAGAGTTTGGTAATTTAGAATTTCCACTTCATCATAATGATATAAAAGAATTTGAAAGAATGAAGGTTTTAAAAATTCTATAAAAATAATTGAACCCTACTACCATACAAAGGAAGTAAAAAATCATCATATTGAAATGCTATTAATTACAAAAAATGAAAAGTTCTATTACGTTTGGGTTAAAAATTTATCGAGATTAGTGCAAAATCAACTTTCTAAACACTGGCACAAGAATTATTTTTGTCGAACATGTTTAGGTGACTTTACTTGAAAACAAAATTTACAAATTCATAAAAAAGAATGTAGATACACCATTAGCAACTTACCTAACCCTGAAAATAAATTTTTAAGATTTAAAAATTGGCATAAAAAAGAGAGTTACATTTGTAATTTATGCTGATTCAGAAAGTTTGCTGGAACCTGTTTCAACATGTGAACCTAGTCCTAAAATTTCATCAACAACAAATATTAAAAAACATATTCCGATCGCTTTTTCATATTACATCAAATGTTCATTTGATAATAACTTAAATATATTATATAAAGATTTCACAGTTATGGTTCATAAAATTTATAAATGAAAAAACAAATTTTTACAATTTTTTTAACTTTTTTAGGATTGGATTGTGGAAAGAACTTCATCACAGCTTTAATAAAAGATTGCACATTTCTTTTTAAAAATTATTTAGAACAACCGAAACCAATGAAAAGATTAACCGTAGAGGAAAACCTCCATCATACAAATAGTGATACATGTCGTATTTGTGAAAAAATATTTCTATCTAATGAAAATCGTGTACAAGACCATTGCCATCTAACAGGTAAATATACTGGTCCAGCACATAGTTCTTGTAATATATTATTTCGTATACTTAAGTTTTTCCCTTTATTCTTTCATAATTTTTCGAATTATGATGCTCATTTACTATTTAAAGAGTTAAATTCGGTAAAGGGTACTATTTCAGTTCTACCCTCAAACAAAGAAAATTATATTTCTGTAACCAAATCTATTTTTATTGAAGGAACAAAGAAATATTTTTAAATAAAATTTTTACATTCTTATAGGTTTATGCAATCCAGTTTTGAACAATTGACAGAAAATTTAGGTAGATAAAAGTTAGAAACCATTAGAACACATTTTCAAAGTAATGAAAAATTAGAATTGTTAATTAGAAAGGGTGTTTTTCCTTATGATTATATAGATTCAATAGAAAAGCTCAACGAAATTTATTTACTCCCACAAGAAGTCTTTAAAAATCAGATGACTGATACTTTATGTTCAGATGAAGATTATCTTCATGCTAAAAAAGTTTGGCATGTCTTTCAATGTCAAACTTTAAAAATTATTTGAAGCTCTACTTAAAAACTGATGTTTTTTTACTAACAGACATATTTGAAAATTGTAGGGAAATTTGCATCAAAATTTATAATTTAGATCCAGCTCAATATTTTACTTTACCAGGTCTTACCTGGGATGCTATGTTAAAATATACTAAAGTAGAATTAGAATTATTTGATGATATTAATATGTTTAATTTTTTTAAACGAAGTATTCGTGTAGGTATTATATGGGGGATCAATACAACCCTGCAGAACCATCTGAATATATAATATATTTAGATGCAAATAATTTATATGGTTGGACCATGTCGCAACTACTTCCGTACGGTTATTTTAAGTGTCTTGAAAATCCATCAGATTTGCAAGTAGATGAAATTTCTGATAATTCTGAAATAGGTTACGTTTTGGAAGTAGATTTAAAATATCCTCAATTATTACACGACATTCACAATGATTTACAATTTTGTTGTGAAAGCAAAAAACCTCCCAATGGTAAAATAAATAAACTATTATTAGAGTTAAATGATAAAAAAAATTATATAATTCATTATAAAAATTTGAAGCAATGCTTAAAACATGATTTAATTTTGGAAAAGATTCATAGAGTAGATAATACAGTTTAAACAATCTGATTGGTTAAAAAAGTATTTTAATTGGAATACTAGCCATAGAGCTTTAGCAACGAATTCTTTTGAAAAAGATTTTTTTAAATTAATGAATAATGCTGTTTATGGTAAAACTATGTAAAACGTTGATAAAAGAAAAATAGTTAAAATAGCCGATTCTTGGGAGAATAGAGGGAAACATCTTGGGGCAAGATCATTGATTATGAAACCAAATTTCCATAGTATTGTAATATTCAAATAAATAATATTTCATATAAATAATATTAATATTTTTAATCAATAAAACTTGCTACCTGTGCAGCTTTTGAACCCCTTGGTTAATAAACTAGACCACCGAGGTCCCAAAAGAAACTTTATTTAGCAATAATTTTATAATTGTGATAAGTTTTTGTGAAGTGACATTTCCCATTCTCGTTGATTCGGTCCTCCGAGAGTCCGACACAGTCCTAAAGGTCCACTTTGGTCCTAAAGGTCCGCTTTGGTCGTAAAGGTCCGCTTCGGTCCTAAAGATCCCCTTCGGTCCTAAAGGTTCGCTTTGGTCTTAAAGGTTCGCTTCGGTCCTAAAGGTCCGAATCAGTCCTTTCTACTACTAAAGACTACCGTCCCATAGAGGCAAAGGGCAAGGCCCCCTAGGATCTAGTGGCCCCCCGGGGCAAAATTTTTTTGGAAAGCGTCCTAGGAGATTCGATCAGGTGATCCCTCTTTTTTAAAATCGTATTAGGTATATAAATTAGAGGTTTTTAAATTATTCCAATTTAGTAAACAAAATGAGGAGCAAGGCAGTAGCAGATTTACAATTTGTTATTGGAAACAATAAACAATATTTTTTGAAAGAGTTTGCTTTGGTGGCTGAAGGCTCCCTCATTCCAATATTGTTTGTGTTTAAAGCGCCTTATTCACTTGAGGAGTTAAATGAAAATGCTAAACAACAAAACAAATACAACAAAAATATAATTAATGACTTGACTGGAATGATGAATATTATAGAATATTTAGAAATTAAAAATATTTTAACGGAACATTTAAATTCATTCGATGTCATTTACGTAAAGGGGTACCAGAAAAAGGAATTTTTAGATAAGTTTGTTCCGAGTTCAGTAGAAGTTATCAATTTAGATAATGACATTCCATCTATTCAGAAACCAAGGAATTTCACCACCATTTGCCCTCACCATCATATTACGGAAAATTTACAAAGATGTGCTGTAAAAAATTGTATGATTTATACATGTATTTAATAAAAGAAAATAATAGGTTTTAAAAAGTATTTGTTTTATTTATTGTTGACCAAGATATTTTTTCTGACAAAAACATAGGTATTTCATAAAATAGTCTGGAATAGTTACACTGAGATATGTGTAAATTCATTGGAATCTAGAAATCTTTTTATTCCAATCTTAATTTATTCTTTGCGATACATCTCTCAACATATTTGAATACATATTTTCGTATCTTAAGTTCAGCTCCATTGTTATATAACATCACTGCTTGTATAAAATCTAGCATAAGACAAAAACGAGTGTACTCATTTAGCTGCAATGTAAGTTTTTTAGTGTGCTCTGCATGATTAAATGTTAGCGAAAATCTTTTTGAACTTAATTTTGCTTGACTGTTTTTAAAATCATGGTAAAATGAATACCATGCCAAATAATTCATTTCGCTTGTAACTTTGTTTTGTCATTGGAAAATTATTGATGCAACAAAATTTTTAATATTAAATCCAATTTGAATTTTTATGGTTTATTTTTTATCCAAAAAATAAATATAGCTTAATAAAAGGTTCTGCGCTGACTCACCTTTTTGTGTTTCAAATACTTCTGAATTTGTTGATTGCTCCATCTTTTTTGTTGTAACTGATTAATTTTATTTTAGAATTTTGTATTTATAGTTTTTTTCCCACATTTTTAAAAAATTTTTCGAAATATTCTTTGTATTTTTTTATCGTTTTTAAGTGGGGATGATAAAGTGTTTCGTAAAGCAAAATATAAAGTAGGAGATTACGTTCGTATAAACAAATTTAAAGGTATTTCTGAAAACCCAACTGGTCAACAGAAATATTTACAATTGCAAAATTTAAAAGAACTGATCCAATAACATACAATTTACTTGAGTACACTAAATAATCTAATAATCATTTTCTTTTTATGAACCCCTGAATTAACACCAGTTACAAATCCACATATCTATCTTGTAGAAAAAATATTAAAAAAAAAGGTAATCAAGTTTTAGTTAGATGGCTTGCTTTTGATAAAAAGCATGATTCATGGATAAACAAAGAAGATATTACTTAATACGCTACACATATTTAAAATACTTTAATTTTTTTACTTATACATTTCACTTTCGCTTTTTTATTTTAGTAAAGTTAATAATATTATTTTAAATACATTTATCACAAAAAGCTTTTTTTCATTTTGCATATGTACTTAATTCTGTATTCAAATCAAGTTCATGATTAAGTTCATCTGTTATTTTAGTCACGATTTTAAAAATACAACTGCAGTAAATACACCTGTTTCATGTTTTATATTAAAAAAGAATTAAAATAGCTTGAAAAATCAAGTTAGTGCATTTAATTAACATTTTTTAATTTTTATTGCAAAACCGCAAACATTCTCTGCATACTATAGGATATTTTTGATAATTTCATAACACTACATCTTTCCATTATAATATGTATAGTCTATTCAAAATCTAAGATCGTTGATACATGCTCCCAATAACTTCGGCGGGGTTCGCTTCGGTCCTTGCTATGGCCAAAGGCCCCCTTTTCAATCATACTACCAAAGCACTAATTCCATCAAATTTTTGTGATATTCAAATTTTCCATCTTGAGATCCTAAATCTCCGAACTTGGCCGCTTATGATCTTATTCCAATTCTCAGAACCTGCCGAATTCCCGACTTCCTCTTTTCCAAACCTCTAAACCTGCTGAAGCTTCTATGCTTTAACATCATACCAAAGGTTTAAACCCCCTACCCTTAAAACTTTTTAAACTCACTTAATAATTTAATTTTTAAATTTCATAACGCTTATCTAACTCACACTCTAAATCTAAATTCAAATCCATAATACCCTTCATTCAATCACATAATATATATTTTCATTCCGTTATTTCAATTATCTTTTTAACAACAAACAATAATTTTTTTCATATAAAATACTGGCACCTTACGCCTTTTCTGCCAGAATCGGCATATTCTACCTACTTATGGGAAAATTTTCTTTATTCTAGAAGGATATTTGTGTGCAGAAATACCTTTTCAATTAAATACCTATAAAATAACATAAAATAATTGCTTCATTATGGCAACATTTTATTAAAAACAATATTTTCATTCATAATTTGCAAAAAAACTAAAAATAATCAGATAAAAAATTATGTGTCCTTACCCTTTCAGTTTTCACATATTCACATATCCATATTTATGCATTTTTTCAATTGCCTAAACAAAAAAAATCCAATAGTAAAAGTAGGTAAAATATATGTTAGTTCGTTTCAAACCCATTCTGTTATTGAAATTACTGTAAGGGAGAAAATGAACGAAATATTGTTTAGGTAGTATTTTTAAAATGGTTTTTTAAAGCTGAAACTTTATTACTGTGTTTATGTATTGTTATAATACAAAGTATAGGAATATTTAAAATTGAATCGCAATGTATTTTTAAAGGCGCAACTTTGTTTAATTTTAAACATAGTGTACATAGTGGCAAAAAATAATAATCGAAATTATTTTAAATTGTTAACTGAAATTTTTTGAAATTAAATAAAAAAGTTATACTCGAAAGTATTTTAAAGTACTTTTTAAGTACTTATTGAAATTTGAATATGAAAAATGTATTTTAATCTGATGTATTTTAATTGAAAATTTTAATGATAATTTAGAAAATAAATTTATAAATATTTTGATAAAATTAGTACAGAAAAAGATTTAGAATATAAATTATATGATTGTTTAAAAAATTATTTTAATTATGATTAATTATTAATAAATGTAACACATCTTATTTTATAAAACTATGCATATACTTCACTTCAAATTGTTAACATGTTTGTCTTTTTCAAAATCAAATTCGTCCAAATTTTTAAAATCAATTTTGTCTGTTTTTAAAATCATGGTAGTGAGAAATTTTTTTGTAAGATGCATATACAATTTTTGCATATGTATTAAAAATATCCACGATATTTATAGTAAAATATATTCAAAGAACATATTTTCGTGAATATTTAAGCTTAGTTTCGTGGATATTTTCAAATGTTTCATGGATATTTTTTTAGCTTTATCTCTTTCAAACTCATTTCATTTTTGTATCTTTTGCTATGCCGTAACATTTTCGTGGATATATCGGTCTAACGAAAACCAGCCTTTAAGTGTTCAACATTTATAAAAAATAAATATAATATATTTCAAATCCTATTTTAATTCCTTATACTTTTCTTCACAGCTTCAAATTATTTGTTTCAGTATAAATCGTTTTTAAAATTTTGGATTAAATATTTTAAAACAAATAAAAAATATATTTTCAAATCTCAAAAGTACGATTTATTAAAATTTATTTTGCGTTTTACACTTTCTTTGCTGTATAGTGAGATTACGTATGCCAAAGCGTTTCATATCAGTTTTCTGTCTTCTTTTCACATGATAAAATCTTATTACTATTTCTTTCAAGGTTGTTGGTTTTTTATTGTTGGTTCAAGGTTGTTCGAGTAGCATAGAAATTTTTGGTCACGTGGTGAGAGTGGCCCATCTTTTTTCACATTAAACTTGAGACAATCCATGTCATGGTCATCCAATTTTTAATGTACGTATGTACGTACATACAAATGTAAATTCATACATAAAATAAAACTAAAAATTAATTTTTGAATACATATCAAAACCTATCGATAGTGTGTGTATCCACAAGCAATGAACAACACATTTACAAATTGTTGGTTTAATCTGATTGAAATGTCCAAAAATATTTTTTTTTGGCGAAATATATGAGCCTTTGTTTTCCTCCTTTTTTCTTTTTTCCGAAGTTTATGTTTCTATACAATATATGCTATTGCTATACATATAGTTCTGAATATGAATGATATACATTATACAAATGTATTTATAGAGCTACGTAGTGTTAGGTATCTATAGCTATACGTATTTTTTGTTTTATTTTCTTTTCTTTTTTATGTGTCTATACGATATACGGTTGCTATACATATAGTTTGAAATTTGAATACGAATGGGCCTTTCCACACGAGTAGTGTCCTCTTTCGTCATTTTTTACTTTTACCTTCGTTTCATTCCCTCTTGCCTATAAACTAAATTTGTGGTGGGGATTTTTAGGAGTAATTTTTTAAACCAAAATTTTAGAGTTTAAAAATTTAGTCCACTAACACAAACAAAAACTCAAATAAAAATTTTTATGAGGGTCAAAAAAATTTTATGTGTACATACGTTTCATTCTCGTTTGGAAAATTAAAGAAAAAAGTTTTTGAAACGGTCGTCGCAGTTTTAAATTTAACAACAAACTTACCTTTCAATATATATATATATAGTAATATATTTAACAAATTGCTATATGTATTATAGATTTAAAATAAAAATATTATTTTATAAAAAATATCCAATTTCCACTAATAAAATCCAAAAAAAAAATAGTCCGTTAATTCGAAAATTTATTAAAATATATTCTATTGGCAAAAAGAAATTATGTTCACAGTACAGATTATTCTGTTTTTAGGTATATAATAAATATTATTTAAAAATTACAGGCAAAAAAATCGTATGTTACTTAAATACAAAAAAAAAATTTTTATTTGTTTTATGCGTGTTTTTTTTTAATATTTATTATCTACCTCTCGCAACAAATTTTGTTTTAAAATGAAATATTTACACACACATATAAAAGTAACGACTATCGAGAGGAACAGTGTGGAAATAAAAAAAAGAGGAAAGTAGTCACGAAACGAAAGAGGACACTACTCGTGTGGAAAGGCCCAATGATATAAAAATGTATATATGTATGCATATAGCTACATAGTGTTAGGTATCTATAATAGTTTATGATGGTCATACGTATTTTTTGTTTTATTTTTTTTGATTTTTATGCTTCTATACAATTACCCTATTGCTATACATATAGTTTAAATATGAATGATATAGATATGTATTTATATATGTATGTAGCTATGTTATGTAAAGTATTTATCTACATATTTTTTGTTTTGTTATGTTTCTTTTTTGTTTTTTTCTGTTGTGTAAAGAATGAATGTGAATATGTAAGTATTACGTATATGATGTACACACATTGAAAATTGTATGAGGTTTTATGAGTTACAGCATAACCTACATTAATTTTTAGAAGGCCTGGACATTGAAATGCTTAAATGTGTTTGTGCATATTGTAAATGTATTGTGAGAAAAAGCTTCGAAAAATGACATTTAATAAAAAAAATTTTTTTTTGTTTTTGTTTAAGAAAAATGCCCATTTTTAACAACTTTCTTTTCGAGTTTTGGATATGAAATATTCACCCAAACATGCCGAATTTTATATTAAAATAAAATTTGGAAATTTTTCTATAACATATCAAAATTTCAGCTTTTAACTCAAAATTTTCAACATATTTTCAGCAAAATAAAATTTTCAGTTTTTTTCTACCATTTGATATCGCCGCCATTTAATACTCTCAAAACATAATGAGAGTACACAATTTTAATAATTTTAGTGAACATAACCTAATAATTTAAAAGCTTCATAATAAATTGTGGTGCAAATTTGGTAAGTATATTTCAGTTCAAACTAAGTTTTTATATTTTTAATTATAATCAAAAATTATAAAATTTATATAAAAATAAAGTTTGAAGTTTTCTCTTTATGTCAGTAAAAAAATTAACTTTCAAATCATATTTTTCAGCAATATTTTCAAGGAACGGAGAAAACAAGTACCAGATTCTAGGTAAGCATTTTCGTTTTTTTCTATACAGTGTTTAAAAAAAAAATCGTTGTACATGAAATATTCATGTACTTACATAAATTAAAATATTCTTTTTATAATTAAAATTTTGAATTGCAATACTTTTTTACA
Source organism: Poecilobothrus nobilitatus (assembly GCA_947095535.1). Taxonomy (NCBI): domain Eukaryota; kingdom Metazoa; phylum Arthropoda; class Insecta; order Diptera; family Dolichopodidae; genus Poecilobothrus; species Poecilobothrus nobilitatus. The sequence continues at coordinate 225,528,214 of OX352772.1, forward strand.
AGTATTAGAAAAAAATTAATAAATTATTATTTTTTTTTTTAAATATCTTTGAATTTTAATAATATTTTATTTTATGTACTCATATTTTTGTAGTTGAATTTTTGAATTGAATTAATATTTTTAAAAGATTTTATTTCATATTTAAAAAAATTAATTCAATTATTTAGTGCCTTGTATTGCCTTTTTTAATTATTTACTTACATAAAATGGATCGAAAATGTTCGGTTCTTGGATGTAAATCCAATTATAATAATAGCACGATATCTGTCGCTACTTTAAATTTCCGGTTAAAGAGCCTTTGAAAACTTTATGGATAAGCGCTGTACAAAGATCAGACTGGCAACCAACAGCCTACAGTTCCATATGTAAATTACATTTTTCAGAATCGTGTTTTAAATTAAATAATGATCAAAGGTCGCGTTTAATGCCAGATGCAGTTCCAACTATTTTCACCAGTTACTCGGTAAATTTAATAGAAACGAGTAATAAAAATTTACGCGATGACAATTTAATTTTAAATTTCTTTAATTTAGTTTTAAATATTAGTAAAAAAGTAAATTTAAATGACTGGAAATTAGATTTGGAATCGACGTGCAAATGTGGTACGAAAAGTCGCGATATTTTTTTCAAAATTGGTAAAATTTTTTCAAATATTTTATTAAATAATTTCGTTAAAGATAAAAATGACATTTTAAAAAGTAATAAGGAAAATAAAAAATTAAATAAATTTTAATTATTTAAGTAAAAAAGGCAATATTTTGTTTTTTTTTTTTTGTTAAAAAATTATTTATTTATTTTATTATTATATAAATATTTTTTATTTTTTATATATATTAATATATTTTTTTTTCATTATTTTAGTTTAAGTGGACTAGGCCTTCAGGGGATACCACTTTAAAAAAAACGCGCCATATTCCCTACCTCAAAGGTGGTGTGGAAAGGGGAATAACTTATAATGTTAATTTATTTCATTATATTAATAAAAACTACATATAAGTTAACATAAATTAACTTATTGGGAAAACAATTAAATAATTTATTTTTTGCACTTAATTTTATATGCATTTTAAAAAAATTTACTTTATTTACTAAACCAAATAGATATTGCCATAAAAATTATTTTGCAACTTTTTTTTTGCTCAGTAATGTACCAAATCAAAGTTTTTTTAAAAAGTTTTTAAGAAGCTTTTTTTTGTTGAAAAGTAATTGGAAGACATTTTTTAAAGTGCATATTTATGAATGAAAATTTACAATTTTTAAAAATTTTCTTTTACTAAAAGACGTAAAAGAGATGGATCTTTAATGTTCCCTTAGGATGAAATTGAAAAAAATCTGTAGTTTTCGTGTTATTTCCAGATTTCTAGGAGGACTACTATTTTTTCCCATAAGACTACGTGTATTTTTTTTGAAAAAAAGGACTACTATTTAGCTTTCCTCTCTCAATGTCCAGGCCTTCTACAAATTAATGTAGGTTATGGTTACAGACAAATTGTGTATGAAAGTACATTTTGTAAAAATAAAAGCTAAAAATTGTGTGCATTGTACCCTTAGAATATAGAGTATAAGGAATAGAAAATTCTGCATACGTATATAAAAATTAGTGAAGTCAAATCAATTAACTTTAATTGTCAAAATGTGCCTGTTATTGTCAAAAAAAATTAAATTTCCATGACAACATAATTATTTTGTCTGTTTTGTTTAGTTTTGTTTACAAGTTTACAATCTAAATGCTGGAAAACATCGAAAAATAGAATTATCGTTTCACAGGTAAGTGTAATTCATAATAAAAAAATTATAAAATTAATAATACAATGTGTAAAACCTAAATAATTTACAAATCATGCTATTTTATATGCAAAAAAAAATGTAATTTTGACAAAAGCCATGATTTTGACTTTTTAAATATTTAATTAAAATTTTTTTTTTTTATATATATATATATAAATTTATAATTCCCAACAAAAATTTAATAGTCTATTCTTTTAATTTAAAGATTTCCCAAGAATGAAGGGTTTAAATCAAAGTGGATGTTAGCAATATGCTATATGCTATGCAATAAATTTTAAATGGACTAGAACCAGTTACAATTGGCTATCAATGAGTCACGTGATAAACGTAGAGCTGCAGCCAAGTGTTTTGCAGTTAATGCATTGCTCACGTGACCAACTTGCTTTTGATAAAATTGGCGTGTTGTTTTCCAGATATTTTACTTTTAATTAAAACGCATAATATGGATTTTTATATATATTATAAAAATTATAAAATAAATAAATATTAAAATAAAATTTTTTGTACATTATAATGTATAATTTGCTAAGTTTTCGATTCCTTTAACTGTTAGTTCATATAATCATAAAATTAACAATAACAAAAACCCGAGACTTTCCTTAAACCGAAAATTATTCACAACATCTAATCCATTCTTTGTAGTCTAAAAACCAAGAAAGAAAGATAAATTACGGATTTTGAAAGAAAGAATTAAAAAGGAGGATACGAAAATTAAAACCTTAAAACAAAACAGAAGAAAAATTAAAAAATTAAAGTTTTCCAGATATTGTTAAATAATAAAAAAAATACAAATTTAATTTCAGATGAAGTATTTGCTATGTTTCAGGTTTAAGAAATTTCAGGACCCAGTAAATTAATTTTAGATCGTCAAATATTAAAAAATAATAAATTACTATCCAAAAACTATTCTTCTGAACTATAAAAATTTGCTTTGAATCTAAATTTTTTATCTCGGTAATTGGTAACAACAACAATCGGTAACAACAACAATTGGTAACAAATCCATAAAAAAAAAATGGTTATAAGCTTTTTTTAAATGTAGTATTTGATGAAATCTATATACGGCAATATATTGATTGATTTGGGAATGATTGAGAAATCTAACATAAAGGCTACACAAATACCAGTTTTTATTACAGTTTGTATGAACCTTAGTTTGTACGAACCTTAGGAAGATTCCTTTGGGAATAAGTTGCCATTATTAGTTTAATAATTATATCCGAAATAAGTTATCTAAAATTGTTTTAATTTAACATATAATTTAACATAAAAAAATACAAAACATAAATAATATGATATTATTTTTATATTTTAGTTCGAATAAGAATGAAAGTTATCTTTTTAAAATATTAAAAGGGCTGAATGAAATATTAAAATCCTGAAACTTAAAAAATATATTCAGTGAGCAATGCTCTTTTGAAAAATTCGTAGCAACGACACTCAATATTTTCGATGTAGTAGTGTTTTGTCATTGTATGAGAATTTGCCTCACTTTTTTTTGGATTTACTTCTCCTTATACTCTATATTCTAAGATTGTACCTACATATATAAAAATTTGCTATTATTAGAAGGAGTATTCGTTATTGTTCTAATATAAATTCGTCGCTTCCATTGAAGTAATATTATAGTATGAAAAAAAAGATTTGTATTTTTTTTTACTTTAAAAATTTGATGAATTGAATGTAATTTTGAAAATTTAGTATTTTGTAAAAATAAATTAAGCTAAAAGTTGTGTACATTGTATATAAAAATTTGCTATTATTAGAATGAGTATTGAGTATTCGTTATTATTTGTTGAAAATTTTTAAAAATAAAATTTAAGTGTAGATTTTTAAAATTTGTAAATTTTATTTAAAATATTTAAATTTGTTAAAAATTAGAAATATGATTGTATAAATGTATAAAAAGTTGTAACGAGTTGTGGGTAGTGCCTGTTTACATAATTTATGTTAAATATTTAACATAAACAAGTTTAAATCATTAGAAATTTCAAATTCATAAATTAACTTACAAACAATTAAATTAAAGTGTAAAATAAAATAAATTTAGTGGGTTAAATTTAGTTTAAATTTAGTGATACATTGAATGTGTAAATAGCGCACCTACCTACCTATGTATAAGTGCCTGCCTTCATACATACATAAGTGCAATTATTTTCTATTGAAGGGCAATTAATATTTGTAGTTAGTTTTTGTAATTAAATTTTAGTAGTTAGGTTTTGTAAATAAATTTAAGTAGTAGTTAAATTTGTAAATGTGTATTTTAAATTTTGAAATAAAATTTGTGATATATTTTTAGTTGTGATATGCATAATATTAAAATACCACAACAATTTTAATGATATTTTAATTTTATAGTGATATTTTAATTTTAAATTTGAAATAAAATTTCGTTGATTGAATTATTAATATTTTTTTTTTTTATTATTTCATGTGAAAATGACATGGAGCTTTAAAACTAAGGAGATTATACAGTGAGTGAGTACACAATGTAATATATAAAAAAGGATATAAATATAATTTGGATATTCTAAATTTTGTTATTTTTGTTTAAATTTTTTTTTAATTTTGTTATATAAATTGTTTTTTGTTAATTACATATTTTGTGTTATTTTTTTTCAAGAATAAAATTTTTTTATTTTGTTTTATTAAAATTATTTTTATTAATTTATTTTATAAAAAAAATTAAAATACATATAATATATTATAAAATATACGTATTCTTATCTGCAAAGCAAGTATGTTCCTATCTGCAACTTGTATGCCTAAAATACATTAAAAAATTAAATTAAAATGAAAGAAAAAGAAGAAATAATTAAAATTTAATTAAAAAAACCATCAAAAGAACAAAATATTTTAACTTGTTTAACGTCTTGTAACTAAATGACGACTAAAACGATTACGTGTCTATCTGACTAAATTTCATGATCTAACATTACTGGTAATTTTTTGCTGTAAGTTGAAGGTTTTCTTAATCAATAAATTAATCCTAATATCTTTTAAAAAATATCTCCGTATTTTCCAAAAGTCTGCGAAAAAATTGTTAGAAATTGATTTATTATACGAAACATTAAAATTTATTTAATATTTACCTAAATTTCTTAAATGTAAGTAGTCTTGGAAACATTTGTCAATTATAAACTTTCTATTACTAAAATATTTAGTAAATTTCATTCTAAATTCTTTTTGACATTCCTTTTAATCTGAAATCACTAGAATTAATTTAAAAATAATTATCTTTCTTCTTATTAATAAATCTGTGAAATGTACTTACCATCAAATAAGAGTTTTTTTTAGGTGGTATACTCCATATATTACTTTTATTATTATTTTATTATTAATTTTTAAAGAATATCCTTTTAATCACTTTTAATTTTAATAAACTAATGTTTACTTTGAAAAATCAAACTATTTAGTCTGACTAAAGAAATGTCTAAAGAACTGTCAGACTACACTTTACTTGAATGTGTTAGTTTCAAAATGTTGTTCGTGGCTTATGTGGATACACACACTATCGAAGGTTTTGCCATGGCCCATGACGCCCATGACATTGAAAAATTTGAATGAGTTAGTGCATATCTAATCTAATCTAATCTAAATATAATAAAAGACAAGTTGCTGCTGCTGAGTAGTGTGCCCTACTGTTATGATAAATGTTAATTTAACAAATGTTATACTATGAAAAGAAAGAAACGTACATCTGATATTTACCCATATAACAGATAGAAAACAATAAATATTATAATGTTATGCTATGAAATGAAAGAAAAAACAAGGCAGTGTATAAATCAAAGTTTTTAGAGGGTCGTATTTTTAAGTAGAACATTATAAAATTGCAATAATATTTTTATTTAAATTTTGCTAAGTAACATTTTCTTAATTTTTTAAAAATTTTGCCATAATATAGTACAATTTTAGAATCAGAAGTTTAGCCCATAATATAGATATATGAATAAAAATATGGGTATACATATATTAGATTTATTATTTTTTATATAGGCAACAGTTATTTATATGAATGAATGGACGGTAAACATAAACGAACAAAAAAAAATTCAGAATGTTCTATAGGTTATAATTTATATTTTTTAAATAGACTGATGTATAAATTTAATATTTAAAAAAAAGAACAGAAAACAAAAAAAAAAAGTAAAATGTAATACTGCGAAGAAAAATAAAAACAAATAGAAAAAAAAGAGAACAAAAATGTTACTTTGATTGTTTTTAAATATTTTTAAAGAAAAAAAGAACTATTAAAATGTTATGATTTTAAAAGAAAAAAACATACGTCTGATATTTACGTACCTACATAACATATAGAAAAAGGAAAAAAAAAATGTTATGCTATGAAAAGAACGAAAAGTCCATCTGATATTGAGGTACATAACAGATAGAAAAAAAGAAATATCAAAATGTTATGCTACGAAAAGAAAGAAAAAACAAGGCAGTGTATAAATCAAAGTTTTTAGAGGGTCGTATTTTTAAGTAGAACATTATAAAATTGCAATAATATTTTTATTTAAATTTTGCTAAGTAACATTTTCTTAATTTTTTAAAAATTTTGCCATAATATAGTACAATTTAAGAATCAGAAGTTTAGTCCATAATATAGATATATGAATAAAAATATGGGTATATACATATATTATGTAGTTAATTATAAAAAAATAAAGCAGTGCGTAAAACCAAAGCTTTTAAAGGAGCGGAATTTAAATTATAAAATCGCAATTTTCAATTAAATTTTGAATGTGTAACATTTTCTTAATTTTATGCTTCTTTTATGATTTTTATTTTCTAAATCTTAAACCTTATATGCACAGCCAATTTTTATTGTTTTACATAAAAGGTGCGCAGAACTTACGGTGTGAAGATTTTGTAACGAAAGCTACAGATAAAGAGGCAGAATATTATTACGGATAGAGTAAAAATTTGTTTGAAAAATATAACAAAAAAAGTTTTGAAGCATTTGCTATGGCAACCATAGAAAAATATAACAAGTGTACTATATATTATAATTAGGTAAATGCATCAGATCAGTATAGTTTAGTTTCAAAATTATAAAGTTTGATACTGTATTTTTTTCGAAGCGAAAATTTTTGTTAGTATCGGCAAAAATTTATTTACCATTGGGTTTTAATCCAACCTTTGGTTTTTTAATCCAAAGCTTGATAAAGAAATTTACAAGAGATGAGATTTATTAAATAATCATTTTTATTTACATTTTTTTACATTGAAAGAAACTACTTCACAGCATCATTGAGGTTTTTCATTATTTAAAACACTTTAGCAATAAATTTTACATTTATCAATATCTAAATATAATACATATAAGTATTTGAATAAATTTACTAAAATTAAATTGTTCATAAAACTGAGGAAACTTTCACAAAAGCTATATTTTTTTACTTATACCCGTCGTATGACGGGCTTTTTTACTAGTATTCAAATAAATGAGAGCAAAATTTCATTTTAAGAAATTTTTTTTTCTTATTATTTTGTTTTTTTTTTTCGAAAAAATGCCCATTTTTATCAATTTTCATTACGAGTTTCCGTTATGAAATATTTCCCAAAATATGTCGAATTTTATATTAAAATAAAATTTGGAATTTTTCCTACAACATATCAAAAATTTATCTTTCAACTCGTAATTTTAACTTAATATTTAATAAAATTACTTTTAAGCCTTTTTAGTTATTTTTTTCCACTTACTTTTTGACATTTGTAAAAGTAGAATAAGAGATTTTTTTTTGAAGAGTGGGATTGATTGAAAGTTTTGTTTGAAAGCTTTTTATCATAACCTAAAATGTATTAAAAATTATCGTGCGAATGAGGTAAAAAATTTTAAAATAATATCGAGTTTTCATATTTTTAGCTTCATTAGAAGTATCAAAATAAAATTTGGGATTTTTTTTTTTTGCTGTAAAAAATTAATATCAATTCGTATTTTTTAGTAATGTTTTGTCAGTTTAAAAAAAAGAAGCCAAGAAAATTAGTAAAACATTTCTGATATTTTTGATACAGTCATTGGAAAAAAGCAAGTTTGGCTGTTTTAATATTTTAAAGTATTGCATATTTAAGTTTTAAAATATGTTTTTATCATTATTAGTTAACACTTAATTTTTATGTAGTATTTTATGTAGTATTAACTTCATGTTTAATATATTTCAATACTTCATGTTTCAACAATTCATTTAATAATAATAATTGTATATTATATACTTTATGTAAATAAAACAATTTGTTTTTTTAATATTTTAAAATTTAAATGAATTATTGGGGTTGGTCATGTTCGAAATACAAAAGGCTAAAATTCAAAATTTCAAAATCTCAAAGCAGTTTTTTTTATCATAATTCCCTTTAATTGTTTTATTTCGAATGTGAGTCGATTTATTGAAAACAAAAATATTGAATGCGAAAATTGTCGAAAAAAAACTTAAAATAAAAAAGTAAATAAAAGAAAAATATTGGAAAAAAAAATATTAAAAAGAATATATGCCTACATCTTTACATTTCTTTTTCTAAGTACATACTCCAGAAAAAGAGTATAACTTTGATGAAATAATCAACTAAAAATCACTTCAAGTTCAGAATATCTCATAAACTCAATCTCAGAATATTTAAAGAATATTTTAATATATAAAGTTATTTATTTTATAATATTTATTGATAATTTAATAAAAAATATTTTCTGTTTTTAATTTTTATTTGCTAACTCATTTTCAAAATTAAAATAGTTATTAAAAGTTGTTTTGTCGACTTTTTTGTTGCCTCAACTGTACCATATTAATTGTCTCTTTAAAAGTTCTTTCAAGAAGCTTTTATAGTGGTGCAGAAAATGGAGGATTTTTTTAAAAAGGTTATTTTTATATAAGGTATAAGGTATTTTTTAATTAATTTTTATAAAGGTATTTTTTAAATATTAATACATCAAAAGATCCGCGAATTTGAATTGAAAAGATCCGCGACCGATTGAATTTTATTTGAACGTAATTAAAAAAAAATGATAGTTTTTGAGTTAAAAGCAAAAAACTATTATCAGCTGTGGTTAAAAATAATTACTTTAATGATTTTTTTAAAATGACATACATTCATAAATCAAATGTAAATTCAATTTGCAAATTTAATTCATACTTTTAAAAAGTACCTACATACTACATACATATATTATGCACACATGTATGTCCAAAATTTTAACTGACATTTTAATTTAAATTTCTCAACGAAATAATTATTATGTTTAATAATTTGTAAATATGCGGTAAACAATAATAAAACAAATAAACTTAGTAATACTAGCGAAATAATCATAAAAGGTATTACAGGTAAAATCAATGTTACTAAATCTTTAATATCTGATACTCACTTGCCAATAAAAAATACTTATTAGTGATTACTGTTCAATTTAAAATAATCTAAGATAATAAATTTCTATATTGAAGTGGTTGAGTATTTCAAAGATTTTTATTAATATTACGTAAAATGTTTGCAAAATACTTAAATACATAGTTACATCTGTATGTATGTAGGTGTAAATAGTTATTTCATAAAAAAAATATTTTTTTATTGGGATTCCTATGATTAAGAACTAAAACAAAAATTTCATACACTATTTAGTCACTAATTAAATCATTATTAATTAAAACATTCGTTTCACAGCATACACTATAGTATATAACTTAATAAAATAAAATACATACATATGTAGGTATGTAGATTATTTTAAATTAATGTATATATTGTATCATGTAGATTATATAATAAAGTTCCTAACTCAAGTAAATCTATTTGTAATACATAATAATACTTTGCTTCAAAAACTAAAATGAAATGGTTATTAAATATGGGTCATGCATGGGGAAGTTGAAGTCTTGTTAAGAACCTTAATGTAATCTGTATATTCTGCACTGCTTGGAATAAGGTTATAAGGTGCAAAGTTTGGAGATTTAGGATCTCAAGATGGAAGATGGTTTTAATATTAAAAAATTTGGTGGAATTAGTGCTTTGGTAGTATGATTTAAAAAGGGCCCTTTGGCAGTAGCAAGGACCGAACCGAACCTCTAGGACCGAATCGGAGCCTGCCGAAGCATGTATCAACAATCTTAGGTTTTGAATAGACTATATTATATTGCAAAGATGTAGTGTTATGAAATTATCAAAAATATCCTATAGTATGTAGTGAATGTTCATCGTTTTGCGATTCCTAATTATTCAAACAGTTTTTTATTAAGGTGACCTTCTATATAAAAAACAAGAAAATATTTATCAATTTCTCTTCTAATGATTCGTTTTAAGAGATTAATGCAACAATGTAATATGCAAATAGCCAAGCCCGTATTTTTTATTTATGTGTTGTGAGTCAATTTGATTACATAACTTTTTTTGTTTTAATAAGAATTAATTTTTGCATTGAATGTTTTAGGTGTTAAGGAATTATTTTGTCACGATTAGATAATCACGATTATTTTATTCGATAATTTATTAATTTTAACCAGAAGGAATTTCTAACTGTGTTAATTGATGACATTATAAATTTGATTGTATTAGAATTTAATTGTAATGTTTAGAGTTTAATTGTAATGTTTATTTTTTAAATTTAATACTTTTGTATTTTACAAAAGTATATAAACTCAAAAAATGTTACTTACTTTAATCACTAAACTAAACTAAACTAATCACTAAAGGAAAAAAAATAAATAACTTGAAATATTTACTTTTTTCAAGTTATTTATTTTTTTTCGTTTAGTACAGTTAGTCAAAGACTATATACATATATAAGACATTCCAAGTAGAATAAATACAATACAATATTAGTACAAAAATAGAATAGAAAATAAAAATAAGGCTGTGGCCCAAATAGTCGCGAAATCTATCAATATGAAATTTTTTCATCTTTTATGTTATACTAAACTCGTTTTTTTTTTAAATTTAAACATACATAATAAAATAAGCTAAAGAGTATATAAAAATGTGCTATTTAGAATGATTAAGTAACCAATAACTCGTCGTTTCAATTGAAGTAAACTGTACTGTATTATATGAAGAAGGATTTAAATTTTTACTTTATATATTTAAATGTATAAAATTATTAATTAACATATGTATATTGGATTAATGTTAATTAGTTTAAGTAAGTAGGTATATATTTATGTATGCATGTATTACATTTGTATAATCACTATTATAGGGAAAAAAATCTTTTTTTGACTTTTATGATTTATTTTGTAGTTTTTTAATATACATAATATTATTTATGATCATATCAAAGTATCATTACATACATACATATAAAATTTAATCACTTTTTTTCTCGATTCACATTCAATAATTAATATGCTTTTTTATTTTTTAACCTTTATGGTCTACGTGGTGTAAAATTTTCCTAATAAAAAATAAGATCACATACATATTATGTATGTATGTATAAATATTACAATTTTCGAATTTTGTTAACAATATGCATAAATCACTATACAGTCATATACATATATTTATATTGTTACACATATGTATGTGCATATATACAGTTATATGTACATATTTATATTGTCCAATTGAATGTAAAAAGTTTTTTTTAATTTTTTTTTATTTAAAGTTTTCCTAATTTTATTATAAGTCTTTTTGTGTTTAATGAATAAATTTGTATTTTTATTTTTCTAAAATTTAAGGCACATGAATTACACAGAAAATAGTAATAAAATTTACGACACTCTCAAAGAAATGAGCCTTTGTTTTCTTCATTTTTTCTTTTTTTTTCCGAATTTTATGTTTTTATACAATATATGCTATTGCTATACATATAGTTTGAATATGAATCATATTCAAATACTATATGAATGATAATATACAATGTTTCTTTTCTATACAATATATGCTATGAGTGCTATGACTTTACAGTATACAGATGCATACATAGTTTGAATATGAATGATATATAGTTGTATTTATATATATTTTTTATTTAGAGTGTTAGTGTTAGGTATCTATTTACGTATCTTTTGTTTTATTATGTTCTTTTTTGTTTTTTTATACCCTACACATTAAGTATAGGGTATATTAACTTTGGTATGGTGTTTGCAACCACCAAAAGGAAGCGAGTTAGGTATAGACATGTATATATATTTTGAATCAGGATCACCGCCTGACTCGATTTAGCGATGTCCGTCCGTCCGTCCGTACGCACGATAACTCAAAAAATAATGATGCTATCTTGATAAAATTTATACTGTAGGTTAACAATGACTAAGGTAAGGCGGGGATTGTAAATGGGCGAAATCGGACCATGCGTTCGAGTACCTCCCATACAACTCCCAAAACCTAATACGCATATTTTCGAAATTAATAAAGATAGAAACTTCAAATTTGATACGAGGGTGCTGTTTCCTAAATCCCTGATTTGCCTAAAATTTGAGACGAATTTGAGTGGTCGTTCGGATACCTCCCATACAACTCCCAAAACCGAACATGCATATCTTCGAAATTAATAAAGATAGGAACTTCAAATTTGATACGAGGGTGCTGTTTCCTAAATCCCTGATTTGCCTAAAATTTGAGACGAATTTGAGTGGTCGTTCGGGTACCTCCCATACAACTCCCAAAACCGAACAAGCATATATTCGAAATTAATAAAGATAGAAACTTCAAATTTGGTACGAGGGTGTGTTTTTCTGAATCCCTGATATCCCCAAAATTTGAGATGAATTGGAGGAGCTGTTCGGGTACCTCCCATACAACTCCCAAAACTGAACATGCATATCTTCGAAATTAATAAAGATAGGAACTTCAAATTTGATACGAGGGTGCTGTTTCCTAAATCCCTGATTTGCCTAAAATTTGAGACGAATTTGAGTGGTCGTTCGGGTACCTCCCATACAACTGCCAAAACCGAACAAACATATATTCGAAATTAATAAAGATAGAAACTTCAAATTTGGTACTAGGGTGTTGTTTGCTGAATCCCTGATTTGTCCAAAATTTGAGATGAATGGGCGGAGCTGTTCGGGTACCTCCCATACAACTCCCAAAACCGAACATGCATATCTTCGAAATTAATAAAGATAGGAACTTCAAATTTGATACGAGGGCGCTGTTTCCTAAATCCCTGATTTGCCTAAAATTTGAGACGAATTTGAGTGGTCGTTCGGGTACCTCCCATACGACTCCCAAAACCGAACAAGCATATATTCGAAATTAATAAAGATAGAAACTTCAAATTTGGTACTAGGGTGTTGTTTGCTGAATCCCTGATTTGTCCAAAATTTGAGATGAATGGGAGGAGCTGTTCGGGTACCTCCCATACAACTCCCAAAACCGAACATGCATATCTTCGAAATTAATAAAGATAGGAATTTCAAATTTGATACGAGGGTGCTGTTTCCTAAATCCCTGATTTGCCTAAAATTTGAGATGAATTGGAGTGGTCGTTCGGGTACCTCCCATACAACTTCCAAAACCGAACAAGCATATCTTCGAAATTAATAAAGATAGAAACCTCAAATTTGGTACTAGGGTGTTGTTTCCTGAATCCCTGATTTGTCCAAAATTTAAGATGAATTAGAATGGTTGTTCGGGTATCTGCCACACAACTCCTAAGACCAAGCAAGCATATCTTCGAAATTAATAAATATATAAACTTGAAATTTGATATGAGAATGTTCTACCCTGTTGATGTCTAAAATTTGAGATGAATTGGGGTGGTGGTCCGCGTACCTTCACACACTTCCCAAGAGCTAACAAGCATATTTTCGAATTTAATAAAGATAGAAATCTGAAATTTTGTACAAAGGTTGTAAAAGCATTTATTTTTTTAGCTTAGTTATATTAAATACCTAACTAAAATAACTTATGGATTTTTAATTTAATTTGAATTTTTTAGGTGTAGGGTATAAATAAGTCGGTTGCATCAACTTACTGTTACTTTTACTTGTTTCTGTTTTGTGTAAGAATGAAAACAAAACAAACACTAAAACCATACCATATTATATACATGTATAATATATGTTATATCATACATTACAGACAAATTGTGTATGGAAGTACATTTTGTAAAAATAAATTAAGCTAAAAAATGTCTGGACCGATTGATTGTTTATAGAAATTTGCTATTATTGGAATGAGTATTAGTATTAGTGAATATTCTAATAAAAATTCGTTGCTTCCATTAAGGAAATATAATATGCAAAATTATTTGTATTTTTACTTAAAAAATTGAATTGAATTGTAAACCTGTTTTTACAAGTTACATATACTATTACATATACTACATATGTAGGTATATAATTTTGAAACTTTTTTGAAAATAATATTTAATGGTAGATTTTTAAAAATTATAATAAATGTGCAAAATAATTTTCTTGCAATTCACAAAATTATTTTTATAAGTAAAAAAAACAGTTTGCATTTCATAATAAAAGTTTGTTTTGTTTTTTCATTAAAAACTATATTAATAATTTTAATTATAAATTTCCTTAAACTAAGTCTGTATTAGTTTTATAATGTCTACAATAATTACAATGTATAATTTAATTTACAATGACCCCATGAAAGGGTATGCATTTTATCATGTAATGTATATCTCTTATTATCTAAAGAACTTAAAGCTATTTTATTTAAGTTTTGTAAATATGATTTAAAATTGTTCATTTCTCTATATATAATTTTATTTTTTAATAGACAGTCTTTAACTCAAGCTAATACATTTTTGATCTTAAACCAATAAATTCAGAAACAATTCAACCGTTGAATTCATCTTTAAATAACCCAAGTATTTTTTTATTTAATAAAGGGAATTTGTATGGATTTTCAGGAGTATAATCAGATGTATGGCTAAATCTTTATGTATATCAGAATAAAAATCATCTGCTTGTATAGTATAAATGAAACTGACGGTATCAGTATAATTTAAAGAAACTCTATTACCATATTTTGGTTTAATATAATTATAGTGAAAATCATACATTACAATTTTGGATTGTTGTAACACACAGAAACCTAAATATATCGGTTTGTTATAAAAAACTTGGGATTTATTCAGTTGAATTGAAATTAAATTTTCAGTAAATCTAGATGAACTATGGTAATTAGGTTTTGCTATTAGAGCTCGAGCACCCAAATGTCTTCCTTCACTTTCCCATGAAGTGGCTATTTTCACATGACTCTCTTGTCAACTTTCTCCATAGTTTTTCCGAAAACGGCATTATTCATTAATTTAAAAAAATCTTTCTCAAAATTATTTAATGCATTAGTTCTGTGCATGTTATTTAAATCAATGTACTTTTTCAACCAATCAGATTGCTGAAATTTTAGAGCTCTATGAACTTTTTGAAGTACTATACCATTTTGAAGGCATTGTTTTAAATTTCGGTAATGAATAACATATTTATGTTTATTATTTAGATCACGCAATAATTTTGGTATTTTGCTACCGATTGGAATTTTATTTTCTGCATAAAACGGAAAATCATTATGCAGATCATGAAGATTCTGTGGATATTCTAAATCTACTTCTAAAACATACTCTATTTCCGAATCATCTGGAATTTCCATTACATAAATACTATCGCGATTGTCAACCCACTGAAAACTTTTATATGGTACATATTGAGACATTGCCCACCCATAAAAATTGTTCGAATCTAAATAAACAATATATGTTGAATTTTCTTCTTTTTTATAATATTCCCCCATATATTTATTGTTGGCTTTTGAATGTCTGAAGGAACATTGACTAATACCACCACGTATTCCTTTTTGGAAAAAATTGTACATATTAATATCAGTTAATAACTCTATCTCAACACTTGTATATTTTAACATAGCAGCCCAAGTAAGGCCCGGTGCAGTGTAAAAATTAGCAGGATCTAGTTCATAAATTTTTCTACATATTTTTCGGAAATTTTCAAAAACATCTGTCAATATTAACACATCAGTTTTTAAATATATTTTCATGTAATCCGCGAGATTTTTACAATTAAATGTGTGCCATACGGTAGTTGCGTGATTATAGTCAGTATTAGAACAAGCAGTATTTGTCATTCGGTTCTTAAATGCTTCTTGATGTGGTAAATATTCCTCATAAAGTTTTTCTATCGAATCAATGTATTCATAGGGGTAAACTCCTTTCCGCCTCATTAATTCAAATTTTTCCTCAGAATCAAATGCTTTTCTGATGTGCTCTAAATTCTCTTTATTTAAATTCCTATACAATGAGTCAAGGCTTGAGGCCACAAATCTAAAACTATCAAGAAAACGTAAATAAAAATGATTGTCCCCGTCATGTCTAATTTGTTTCGTAAGTGAAATGTAAAGTTCTTTATTTAAAGGTAATACAGCAATATTACCTTTAATTTCATTCAAAGCCCTAAACAATAAACGACAATCGTATTTTGAAAAATTATGGAAAAATATAGTAAAAAAAGTAGGTCTATATAATATGTTACCTGAAAAATGACAATGATCTCTTACTCTTTCAATATAATCTAACTTACTACAAATGTGACAATTCCTCTTTGTTAATTGGTGTAATTCTTCGTCCAATGTTAGATTTACCATTGATTTCGGTAGCATGTGATGATATTGAAATATATGTGTGCATTTATTTACCAATGATGTTATAAATTTCTTAGCACAATCAACTCCTACAAACGCTGAAGGAGTCATAACCACTCAAAGAATCATCGAAAGTACATTTAAAATAATATGAAAATGCTATTGGTACATGTCTATGTATATTTATAGTTGATGAAATTTCTGCATTAGGGAAATGGGCGATAAAATACTTTCAACATCAACATAAATCACAAAAGGAGCTTCCATTTGTTGTTGGTAATTTTTATATATTAGAGTGTTGTTGTCTTCAGTAGGAAGTATCGCAACAATTTTCTTACACTCCTCCTTGTGTATAATAAGCTGTTGAGGATCATAGAAATGTCGCAAACAAGAATTAAATATATATATTTGATGTTCATGATATGTAATAGAACTCCGTAATAACTTCGAGATATGCTTTATATAAACAAAGTGGAAGTTCACATCTTTTTCAAGTAATAGTAGATTTACGTGATTTAATTTTTCTTCTTTGGTTATATAAAAAGGTCCAACAATTTGATGTTCTGCATTCTTATACTCCAATCCAAAAACATTAATGCTAATATCATTATTAATTTCTTCAAAAATACGTAATTCGTTTAACTGTGCTGGAAATGATATACCCTCAAAATGCAGTTGACGTACATAACCATATTCTAAATAAACAGTTGGGGATGTTATATAACTAATTTTATACGATGATGTTTCGTATTCACTAGATTGTGATGCAAGTCGTTGCATAGCTGATAGCATACTCCACTTGAAACAGTATACGTCTTCATTTCGTATATTTATACAGGCCCTCTTTCGAATAATTGATATTGGGAGAGCGATATATGATGATCCACGGATTGGTTGATATTTATTTATATTTATTTCAACCCGCAAAATTTGTATTATCGCCCAGCCGCTATCTTTTTCCTGAAATTCTTCAGCTTGTTGTTGGATTTTCTCTGTTATATTATCATATCTAGAAGAAAGATCATCCGCACGTGTAGCAATTTTCATTTGGGTTTGAAAAGATTTGGATGATAAATTTTCTATATCGTCATCAATCGGCTTTATATAATCTCCAAAGAGTTCAAGGTTGAATTTTATAGCGATTCGAAATTCGATATTTTAAATGAATTAATCTGAATAATATTTTATTGAACTTAAGTTAAAAACGTGTAAATATAATAAATTAAATAAACGTAGCATATTTTTGTAAGAAAGTAATATTTGGCAAACAAGTTCAATATATTGTAATTTTGCTTATTTTGCTAATTTTGTAATTTATAAAAACCAATTGTAAAATATAAAATTTAGTCTTAATACCACAACCAAATAAATAAACATAAAATTTAATTACTATAGTGTTTTAATTTTTATAAAAATTTAAATTATTATTTTTTTTTATGATAATTTTGTAATTATCATTTCATTGGCGCAGTCGGTAGGATTCTTTTCCAAAGAATAAGAATCCAGTGTGTAAAACGAACCGTTGTATAAAGATTTATGAGATATTGAAACGAAGTCGCGACTATAAAATCAGTTTTCTGCGCAGAAACAAAATATCTAATAAAATAAACAATTAATATAACATCAAAACAAATTACTAATATAACATCTAATAACTTTTTATATAAAACTTAAAATTAAAACTCACATTACTATCAATAAATTAAAAGCATTAAAAAAAAAAATTAACAAAAAAATATATTTATATATAGTGTGTATATATATAAACAATTTAACAAATGAAAATATATATATTTTGTAATAAAATCAATATAATAAAAATAGTTTTAAAAATAAACAATTATTATTAAAAGTGAAATTTAACTTTATGAGATTAAAATGAGAGTTAACATTTGACAAAAATAGACACATACCAGCAGATAATATGGCAGCAGAAATTGAAGGATTAAGAGAACAAATCCGCTTTATGGAATTACAACACCAACAAGAAATAGAAAGTTTGCGACAACAAATACCGCAAACAAGGTTCAACTTAACAGGGGATCAGATACTTAACAGATTCCAACATATCAAAACCTTCACAGCAAACAACGATTATAGTTTAAACGAATTTATCAACGACGTAGAAAATGTAGGAGCACTATGTGGAAACAATGTACATCTGTTGCAGTTTGGTCTACAAATTGTATTTAAAGAAAAATTACAAGGAGAACCCAAAAAATGTATTCAGCGACTAGGTGATAATTTGACCTGGGATGCTGTAAAAAATTAATTAAAAGCAGAATTCCGACCAAGGTAGAGTTATAAGAGACTAATGGATGAATGCAGAAATCTCAAGGTTAGTAATTTAAGAGAACTATTTAGTAAAGTTAAGATTATTAATAGTCAATTAAACGAATTGTACGAATATGATGACAACAAACCAGAAAATTATAAACCAAGTTGCAATGATCAAAACTTGGTTGATATAATAAAAGATATGTTAACTGGTAGTTATCGTATTAATATAAAAAGTAAAATGTTTTTAAATGAAATATTTAACGTTTTTGACGATTTATGTTGATTTAGATGAAAAAGAAGTGATTCATTATAATTATAGAAAAAACTTTTCAAATCTCAATAATAGTAATAATAAAAAAAATTTCTTTTATGATAAAAATTTTAATTCTCAAAATTTTAATCATGATAGAATAAATAAAGGTTTTAAGAATAGTTATCCAAATCAATATCCAAATTTTATTAGACAAAATCAAAATTTCAGTAATAAAAATCAAAATTTCAGTAATCAAAATCAAAATTTTAGTAATCAAAATCAAAGATATAATTCTTACCAATTTAATAAAAATCAGATTCAAGATCGTTCCAAGAGAACATATAATTCTAGAGCAAGACAATATCGCACAAATAATAATCCAGACATAGAACCAATAGAATTAGCCATTGATAATGTCGAAATGAGTGACGTAAATTTTATTAAAGAGCCTCGGGTAAAGAACTCCCCATAATTAGTTTGACCATCGAAAACAAAAAAATTAATTGTTTAATTGATACTGGTTCTCAAACTAGTATAATTAAACCAAACATTTTAAATAATTACGAACTAATTAATTTAGAAAAACCTCTTTTTTTCTCAATCATTAATGGCATTTCCAAAGTATTGAAAAAAATTATAACTCCTATACCCAAAGAATTTCGTAAAGATGGAACTTTATCTTGGAAAATTATGAAACTGCCAAAGCGTAATTATGACGCTATTATAGGCTTAAATTTTCTAGAACTCCTTAAAGCAAAAATCGACATTGGAAACAAAAATATTGAAATAAATAATTCAAAAATCTATTACAAAAAGGAAGATAAATACTTTATTATTAATGAAATATTATGTAACCTTGAAAATAGTAATATCGATCAATTAAGTCTTGATCACTTAAATAGCGAGGAAAAATACCATCTTTTAAAAATTCTTAAACAATATAATAATTTATTTTTTAAAGAGGGGGATCGGCTCTCTTCAACTCATGAAGTTGCCCATGAAATTATAACAACAACCAGTAACGCTATATACTCTAAAATATACCGGTACATGAAAATGAAATTGAGCGTCAAATTAAAGAGATGTTTGAACAAAACATCATCCAACATAGTAGTTCTCCCTATAACAGCCCTTTGTGGATTGTTCCAAAAATATTGAACAATTCCGGTAAGAAAAAGTGGCGTATTGTTATAGACTATAGGAAGCTGAACGCTGTCACAATCAGTGACAAGTTTCCGATTCCTAATATTGACGGAATATTAGATAAACTTGATAAATCACAATATTTCTCAACTCTCGATTTTGCCAAGGGATTTCACCAAATTCCGGTGAAACTCGAAGACTGAAAGAAGACCGCTTTTTCTACACCATTCGGTCAGTTTGAATATTTGAGGATGCTATTTAGTCTCAAAAATGCGCCCTCAACATTTCAAAGATTAATGAATTTGGTTTTAAAAGATTTAATAAACAAAATTTGTGTGGTCTATTTAGATCATATTCTCATCTTTAGTACCTCTTTAGAAGAACATATAAATAACATAAAAAAGGTTTTCGACCGAATAAAAAATGCCGGTCTAAAAATTCAAATTGACAAATGTAATTTTTTAAAGAAACAAACCGAATTTCTGGGTCACATCTTAACACTACAAGGTGTAAAATCCAATTCGAACAAAATATCTGCTATTCAAGAACTGAAATTACCAACGACAGTTAAACAGATTAAAAGATTTCTAGGAATGACTGGCTACTATAGAAAATTCATAAAGGATTACGCAAAGATAGCATATCCAATAACAAGGTATCTAAAGGAAAACGCGAAAATAAACTTGAATGATCCGAATTACATAACAGTCTACGAAAAACTTAAAGATATTATAACGAACCACCCTATTTTAAAATATCCGGATTTTAACAAAAGATTTAAATTAATAACAGACGCAAGTAATTTTTCTCTTGGAGCAGGTCTTACTCAGGATGATCATCCAATATCTTATGCTTCTAGAATTTTGAATGACCACGAGAAAAATTATTCAACTATAGAGAAAGAACTTTTAGGAATTGTATGGGGTACAAAATATTTTCGATCCTATCTATTTGGAAAAAAGTTTGACGTACAAACAGACCATCAGCCTATCAAGTGGCTTCGCGCCAAGTATATGGGTAAGGAAATAAACCCTAGGCTACAAAGATGGCTCATCTCTTTAGGTGAATACGGCATGAAAATAGACTATATAAAAGGAAAAGACAATAACATCGCGGATTTTTTGAGCCGTATAAATACAGAAACAAAAGAAATAAATTCACTTCAAAATGCAGAATTAAATGACACTTTAGAAACTTATAATTTATACTTCTCAGACTTATATATAGATTTAGAAAATAGAACCGATTCTTTAACCGAAATTAACTTACTAGACGATTCAATTGAAAATCAGACAGTACACTCTCAAGAAGAAAATTCCGAAGACCATATACCTATACTTGAAACAGTTGTAAATAGATTTAGAACTCAATTAATATTAAAAGAAAAAAAAGAAAAAGAATTCGAATCAATATTTAAAAATAGAAGAATTTTCATTGATATAAATGATTTAAATAAAAATAACACCGCAGATATTCTTCAAAAGATATATACGAAGATATATTTCAAAAGGGAGAGTGGTAATCTTTTCAGAAGTTAATGATCACGAGTATAATATATTACAACAAGTGATTATAAACGTTTTCTCTCAGAATGAAAAGATAAAATTTCTTAAATGTTATTACTTCGCAGAAAATATCGTAGAAGATGAAACTTAAAAAAAAAAAATATCTATGTTTCACAAAAATCAATTAGGTCATTCTGGGATAGTAGCAACATATGAAGGTATTAAAAGTAAAATTTATCATCCAGATCTTAAACTTTTTGTTCACAAAATAATAAATAATTGTGATATTTGTACTGCTGGCAAATATGACAGAAACCCAGTAAAGAAAAAATTTCAAATAACTGAAACACCTAAAACTACAGGAGAAATTATCCAAGTACATACATACGTAAATAGCAAAAATGCCTTTATTAATTTTATCGACAAATTTTCTAAACATGCTACTTGCTTTCATTTAGAGGATCGAAACTCCTCTACAATTACAGGAAAATTGAGACAATATTTGGCCACAAAGGAACAATAAAAAAGTTCGTTTTTGACAATGAGTTTAATACTCAGAACGTAAAAAATGTTTGTAATGAAGAAAATATAGAATTTCACGTTACAAAACCAAATTCACATACCGGTAACTCTGACAGAGAACGCTTCAATAATACTATAACTCAACGAATTAGAACATTAAACCTTGACGTAAAACTCCCAATAAGAATACAAATATTAAAAAAAAAAACATTCAACAATTAAAGCAACTCCCTTAGAAGTTCAGGAACATAAAATTAATCATAATATTATTTACGAAAGAATTGAAAGAACAAAAGATAAAATTATTAATAAAATTAATCAAACTCGCGAAAACTACATTGAAGAAAGGGAACAAGGATAAAAAATTACAAAGCGGTAAGACACAAAGAACAACCTCCGTTTCGAAAACATAACTTACACAATATTCACGAATCAAATATTAAAAGACCTTTAAAATTTACAAGTAATACTGATATTATCAATTCTCCTCATGACAATACAACTAAGTAATGGAACGCTTATAATTGACAAAATAAATTCAGAATTAGGATATACAAAAATTTGTAGAATTTGTAGAAAGTTATAATATTGTTTTACAATTATTCATCCACATGAAATTTTAGAAATAATTAATGACTTAGAGGAAAATATTAACTCCATCAAATCAAATTTAAATAAGGAACTGGCCTTAAACCAAATTGACAATATGAAGAACCGAATTAAAACGATCATATCAAACAGACAAAAAAGAGGAATTGTAAATTTAGGAGGCACAATGTTAAAATGGCCTTTTGGTACTATGGACGACTCCGACAGACAAAACATCGAAGAACGCTTAAAAGCATATACAAATAACGACAAACTTTTATCTGATAACCTTAACCAACAAATCCAAATTAACGAAAACTTTAATAAATCATTTTCACTTATCAAAAATGCTATCGAATCAGATCGACAAATAATTTTAAATAGATTAAATCAAATTGAACAAGAAATTTACTTGAAAAGCTTTTTCCTTGAACAAATGATAAAAATTGACTTTATAAACAGACATGATTCAAGATAACTTAGTCGCAAGTAGAAATGGTTTAATTCATCCAAGCATTCTTTCAACTGATGAAATCAAAACTTATTCTATCGATTCAAAAAGACTAGCTAACATACGTTTAGGTTTTGCAAAATATTGTAATGAATCACTGATTTTTGTCATTAAATTTCCCAAAAATTTTATAGAAATAAGTAAAGAATAGTACCAATAACTAATTCAAATTACAAACAAATAGATGAAAATATGGAATTTATAATAGAATATGCGAATAAAACTTTCACTTTTGAAAAAGATGTAACTTTAAAAAATTTAAAATTAAGTAAAAACTGTGTTTTCAAGAAAAATTGTAAATTTATAGTAAATAAGAAAGAAGAATTTATTGAAATAGATGATGATATTAAAAATAAAACAATATTAAAAATAAAACATTAAATAGTTCATGCGACAAACGAAAAATCGTCCTAAATGGTAATTATTTTATAAATTTTCAAAATTGTTCAATCCAGATTGACAATAAAAATTTTAGTAATAATATGAATAAAATTGTTAACAGATTTGTAGTTCCAATTGAAAAAACCTTAAATTTCAAAATAAATCATACTGATATTACTTTTAAAGAAATTATTTTAAATCAAGAAAAGAATATAAAAGAAATAAGTAACTTAAATGATCATAAAATTTTTAACTTTTCTTTAACTTTATTGTCAACAATTATATTTTTTGGAATAACAATATTTTTAATTTTTTATGTAAAGAAAAAAAATCTTAAAATAGAATTTAGCCATCGGATTCAGGAGAATCATAAATCTTGTGAGGGAGGTGTTACGTTAGTATACTCCAATAAGATTAATGACCTAATAAATAATATTGAAGTAAAAATGTAAGTTACGAAATTTTCGGAAAGATATTATTGTAACATGATACTTAATATAAATGAACTTAAATGTAAATTATTGAACTTAAATAAACCTAAATTATAAACTTAAATTGCAACATAAATTGTAACGTAATATTTGTGATATAAATGAACTTAAATAATATTTTATTAAACTTAAATTGTAATTCGATATTTTAAATGAATTAATCTAAATAATATTTTATTGAACTTAAAAAAAAAAAACGTGTAAATATAATCAATTAAATAAACGTAGCATATTTTTGTAAGAAAGTAATATTTGGCAAACAAGTTCAATATATTGTAATTTTGCTTATTTTGCTAATTTTGTAATTTATAAAAACCAATTGTAAAATATAAAATTTAGTCTTAAGACCACAACCAAACACACGGAAAGTAAATAAATAAACATTATCTATTTTTATTTTATAAATAAACATTATAGTAATTTAATTACTATAGTGTTTTGATTTTTATAATAATTTAAATTATTATTTTTTTTTATGATAATTTTGTAAATGTTTTGAAAATTTTTAGAGATGTATTTTCCACAGGGGATGCAAAACAAATCTTCTTTTTCAGCGTTATGTACCAATTTCAAGTGGTTTTTCAGGCTATCAGCTCTTGTGAATTTCTTGGAACAGATTTCACAAGCTAATTTTGATCTCTTGTCTTGCGAGTTCATTTTTTTTTTTGTTTTTATAAAAAATAACGTTATGTTATGCTATTAATATAATTTTATGTTATGAATCGATTATAAATTACACAAATTCTTTTATGTTTTTTTGAAATTGTTATAATGGATTTATTAAGATTTAAAAATAATACAGTAAGTATATCATAATGTTTATTTTTAAGATTTTTTTATGTAATTCATATATGCATACATAAACTATAAAAATAATACATTTGGAATATTTTTATTTCACTTGAAATTAATTAATAAAATAAATGCGAAAGTCATAAATCAATTTATAATAATAGAAAAATATTACAAAAGTCCTTGACAACTTTTCAAATACTACAACAATGTTGCCATATTAGATATTGAATTTATTATAAATTAAATTCTATGCTACAATTTTTAGGTGTGTTTTTAAAAATAAAATGAATAATGATTAAATAAATTAAATTTAAATAAATGCAACAATGTAGTGCATAAATAAAAAATGTTTTTGTTTTTTCATTCTATTAAAAATTAATTGTTGCATTGAAAATTCCATGTGTTATTGAATTATTATCTACTCACGATTATTTAATGAATATTTTTTTTTTTTTATTTTACAATATTGTATTATTAATTTTTTTATTTTCATATCAAGTTTGAGATGTGTCACGTATTGAAGTCAATGTTGAAAACGCAACTTGTAAGTTGTTGAAAAGATTTATTGTTTTCACAAAGGAATTTATGAATAAATTTAGTTTAGTTCTTGGTTGCTATAAATAATAATTCGAGGTACATATGTGTCATGCAATTATTTAAGAAATTACATGATAATTGACATAGTTCTATTGCATTAGATATAAACTAATAATTACTTAGTTTATGCAGTTTTTTTTAATTAATCAGAATAAAGAAACTATGCATGCATTATGTTTCTAAAAAAAGTAGTGGGTATTTGCTTTCAAACAGTAGGTATATAATGCTTTGAAAATTCAAAATAGTTCTTTATATAGTTCTTTACTTTGAAAAACGAATAAATTTAAAATCAAATCCAATTCAAAATATAAATTGAAAATGGTGAGATATTTTTTCGATCAATATTATTTCTGTTATCCTCATTATTTTCAACATTCTAGGTTTTCACTAATGAATCAATAGCATTAGGAAAGGGTGAACAAGAACTTTTTAAAAATATTGATGTCCTCGCCATAGACAAGATGTATGAAGTTATAACGTTTAAATTTTTAGATACAAAACGAGGGCAAAAAGTACTACTTTGTGAGGTAAGGGATACGTTCGATAATGAAAAAATAACGTTTTACATGCCGGACAGATTTAACAAAAAAGTGTCAACAGATTCTGAATTAAGCGAATTAAACAAAGTAGGTTTCTATATTAAGTTCTTGGGAAGAGACGAACCCAGATGGAAGATGGCTCTATTCGAGTTAATACCAATGACGAGTATCGATTCCCAAAAAAAAACTATTGAAATAAAAAAAAAAAAAAACAAAGACCTTACTTTTTAATAAAAGAAAAAAAATTTAATTTTAAATTGTAAAATTGTTTGTATTTTATATTTCTCGAAACAAATATTTTTCAGGCTAATCCATTTAAATCAACCCTTGTTTCCGGAGAGCCGATATCCGGTCCCCAAAAGTCCAATATTGGTCCTCTGAGGTCTGATCCCCTTTAAAGTGGGGCCTTATTCTGGCGACCTTCTCTCTTGATTCTGGATGGGATCCGCGGATGACCGAAATATAGTTCCCAAGGTCCGGTATTAGTCTTTGAGGGTTCGGTCCTCATAGGTCCAAAATATAGCCCCCAAAGTCCAGTATCGGTCCTTAAGGGTCCGCCATGGGTCCTTGAGGGTCCGGCATCGGTCCTTGAGGGTCCGGTATCGGTTATTGAGGGTCCGGTATCGGTCCTTGAGGGTCCGGTATCGGCCTATGCTACTGCTAAAGGCTTCCTTTGGAGCAAGGGGCCAAGGGCCCTAGGGATCCTTCTTTTTTCCCTCTTCTTTTTTCTTTTTAAAATCGTATTAGGTATAAATTAGAGGTTTTCAAGTTATTTTAATATAGTCAGTATATTAATATAGTCACAAAATATTCCGCAGGAAGGCAGTTGGAAATAGTAAGCAATATTTCTTGAAGGAATTTGCTTTGATAGCTGAAGGGTCACTGATAACAAAGCTGTTTATGTTTAAAGCAGCTTACTCATTCGAAGAGTTAAATAGTGATGTTAAACAGCAGAATGAATTCAACAAAATGCAAATAAATGGGCGTGACTGGGATTATGGATTTATAGAATATTTAGCGATTAAAAATATTTTAAAGGAACATTTAAATTCATTCGATGTCGTTTATGTAAAGGGGGAACAGAAAAAGGAATTTTTAGATAAGTTTGTTCCGAGTTCAGTAGAAGTTATCAATTTAGATAATGACATTCCATCTATTCAGAAACTAAGGAATTTCACCACCATTTGCCCTCACAATCATATTACGGAAAATTTGCAAAGATGTGCTGTAAAAAATTGTATGAATTTATATATGTATTTAATAAAAGAAAATAATTGGTTTTAAAAAATATTTGTTTATTTATTGTTGACCAAGATAATTTTTCCGACAGAAACATAGGTATTTCATAAAATAGTCTAGAATAGTTACACTGAGCTATGTGTAAATTCATTGGAATGTAGAAATCTTCTTGTTCCAGTCTTAATTTATTCTTTGCGATACATCTATCAAAATATTTGAATACATATTTTCGTATATTAAGTTCAGCTCCATTGTTATATGACATCACTGCTTGTATAAAATCTAGCCTAAGACAAAAACGAGTGTACTCATTTAGCTGCAATGTAAGTTTTTTAGTGTGCTCTGCATGATTAAATGTTAGCGAAAATCCTTTTGAATTAATTTTGCTTGACTGTTTTTAAAATCATGATAAAATGTATACCATTCCAAATAATTCATTTCGCTTATAACTTTGTTTTGTCGTTGAAAAATTATTGATGCATCAAAATTTTCAATATTAAATCCAATTTGAATTTTTATGGCTTGTTTTTTATCCAAAAAATAAATATAGCTGAGGTGGCTCACCTTTTTGTGTTTCAAATACTGCTAAATTTGTTGATTGCTCCATCGTTTTTGTTTTAACTGATGAATTCTATTTTAGAATTTTCTATTTATAGTTTTTCTTCCACATTTTTTTAAAAATTTTTCGAAATATTCTTTGTAGTTTTTTATCATTTTTAAGTGGGGATGATGTGTCGAATAAAATAAGAAAATATTTTATGCTTTTACGGGAACTTCGCATCCATAGATATACACAACAATAATGTCCGCAAACAGATGTTAAATTACTTTGTAAACGCCTATTGTTTAAAACAAAACATGTTGATTGATTTTGTAGAAATTTTATAATCTCATTGTGAAACGGGGGATTTTCAAATGAATCAAAATATTCCGCACACCCTTGAACTGGAACAAATATTGCTAACCAATATGTTCCCTTTTCATTAGAAGTATCGGTATTTACCACCAAAATACTAGGTTTTAAAACTTGTTTTGGTAATTGATCAAGAGCATAAACGCCTCTAAATATTTTATGTGTTAACTTATTACATTTCAGGAGCTTCGAAATCTGAAGTGTATTCATCTTGCAAACGTGATATATCAATTAGTCGAGTATTTCCTCCTATAAATGTTGTCAAAAATTCTGCTTTAAGTTTTCCATTTGTTAAGACTATATCGAATTTTTCAAGCAAATTTATTAAGTTTTTAGTTATTTTTTCGTTATCGATATGTCTAAAAGAGTAATTCGCAATATCTGTTTTTATTAAATCTCTGACAGAAAATTTATACTTTAATTCTTTTACAATAACTTTACATTTTTCTTTTATACCAGCCACAGTAATATTTTTTACAAATATTGTATTGTTATCGTCCTTACAGAACGATAAATCTACTAGAGCACATGTCATTTTGAAATGAATAGAGATGGTTCACTCAACTTCCTTTTATATGTTCACGTAAACGTTACGATTTTTATCAAATTCGATATTAGCATCGAATTCTGCAAATACGATACAAGTTAATGGAGAGCTGAGTCTTGCTTCAATCTTTACTACTCCCTGGTTTAATAAACTCTGACATGTATCTGTTTCCGAGCCGTCTGGTGATAAATCAAAAGCCAGTATTGTATAACCTTTTGAAAATAGTTCTTTTAAAATTTGATGTACTTTATCAGAATGTTGTATACCTAAATAATGTTAAATATGCTCGGAAATTACAAAAATTATTCGATGTAAAACTTGTTTCAATTGCAGAGTTTGGTGTAGGCACTCCATTCACATATAATTGAAATTGTGTGAGATTTTGATGGTAGAAATGGTATGGATTTTTTGACTTCTTACCATTGAAATTTTCATTATTAACCATACAAAATACTAGAGCTTTTGGTATTTGCCCTATAAATATATTATCCAATGATATGTTAGATGTATTAGCTGGAATTGTAAATGTTTTGGTTTCACTTCTCGTATAAAAATATTTCGCGTTAACCTTTTCTAGTACAGTATTATGTGCTATCAGTATGCTAGGATTAATTGTTAAGTGTTTCTTGTATAATGTAGCTTCGAGAATTTTTAAATAGCTTTCATCGGCATCGTTAAAGAAAATAAAAAAATCTTGTTTTTTTAGGGCTAAAGCAATTCGAATGTCAACATTATTTAAAAGTAATTTAGGAGTATTGAAGAAATCTACATGTAATTTTTCCATTAATTCTACTACTGTAGAATTGTTGTATGATTTTTGTCTTGATTTAGAACCAGAATTGTTAAAATCATTTACATTTGGTTTATCCAATTCTCAACCAGATGCTGCCAGATGTGCTTGATTGGAATCTGTACCATAATTTAGTAAACTAGTTAAGTATGCTTTATAATGGTATAAGGAGTCTGAAGGAGTGATGTTTTTTCCGTTTAGAGTTACATTACATTGTTTAATTAAAGAGTGTAATAACTTATTTATAACACTGGGCTGCGGAGCTGGCCCAGTGTAATAAAGGCCCAATATCGCTGACTCCTCCACCTACTTGAGAGGAATAATATCTCAAGTAATCTCTTTCCATATTTGATATGATATCATATTTGAGTAGTAGTATTTATATTGTTTTTATGGCAATCAATGCTTTTTAAAGTGTAATACAATTTTTGTTGGATAGTAACTGGAAACAAAATTTATTCCAGCGCCGTATTGGTTGCAAATTTTAATCGCTATTGTTTCAAAACAATTTTTTTCTATAGGTATGTAATGAACATTTTCAAATTCAATATTTGTAGGTATTCTACAATTTTCTATGTTGATAGCTCTCAATGCACGCACTTTGCTACTTCCAAAAACAGATGATTGAAAAATTTGAACAAATCATCACCATTCCACTCAATTCATCTTTATTATTAGCAAAAGCTAATTTGAATAGTTCAGGTAATTTTGTTTTGAAATTTTTTATATTTTTTTTCTGTTGAAATAATTCAGTTAATAATGTTTTTACGTTATAACTTTGATTAACTTTTATATAGAAACTATCTTCATCAAAAGTTTGTGATATTCGAATTAAATCGGTTAGATTCTGACACTTTTTTAAATGTTACATCATCATAATTTTATGGATTAGAGATATATGTCAAAACTTCATTAAAAAATTCTTTAAAAACCTGATTTCGAGTAAATCCAGGATTAGGAGTTATATTTTTAATAAGAGTTGTCAAAAAATTAAACTTTTAATCATCCAAATGTGATTCCGAATCATCATATGAATAATATGTGTAGCCTATAGATTTGGTTACTTTGATTTTTTCAAGAGGTTTTCAATATTTGTTACATAAACATTATACTGTCCAATATTAATAAAAGCACATTTCTCTTTATTAAATTCTTCTGTTTGTAGGAAATCGTTCAGATATATTTCTGAAAGACCAACTTTCCAATTTCTATTTCTTAAATCAAAGTGAATAGGTAATTTATTTTCGAATGATGCTAACGTGTTGTCTGGAAACAGTGTTAAATTATCATTACTAAACAATGTTACATAGAAGTCATCTTGACAACTATTTATATGTTGTCCATTCCGGTGTTCATGAAGTTCTTAATTTTGGACTTCTTAGTAAAGGTTTTAGTTTTCGTTTTTTTGTTTCAGAAAACTGTGAAAGTATAGTTGAGGAAATTGATCTACCGCCCGATCTTAGTGTTTTCTTTTTTTCAGGAGATGGTACAGCAATGGTAATTAATTTTTCATTTTTCAACATTTCAGTTTGAGCTAATTTTTTAAATAAATTTTCATCATCCAAATCATAATGTGTTAAATTGATATCCATATTTGAATGTTCTTTTTTAGGATCATATTCACTCTTCACAGATCATCAGTAACTAATGGTAAAAAATCCCTCACAATCATATTACGGAAAATTTGCAAAGATGTGCTGTAAAAAATTGTATGAATTTATATATGTATTTAATAAAAGAAAATAATTGGTTTTAAAAAATATTTGTTTATTTATTGTTGACCAAGATAATTTTTCCGACAGAAACATAGGTATTTCATAAAATAGTCTAGAATAGTTACACTGAGCTATGTGTAAATTCATTGGAATGTAGAAATCTTCTTGTTCCAGTCTTAATTTATTCTTTGCGATACATCTATCAAAATATTTGAATACATATTTTCGTATATTAAGTTCAGCTCCATTGTTATATGACATCACTGCTTGTATAAAATCTAGCCTAAGACAAAAACGAGTGTACTCATTTAGCTGCAATGTAAGTTTTTTAGTGTGCTCTGCATGATTAAATGTTAGCGAAAATCCTTTTGAATTAATTTTGCTTGACTGTTTTTAAAATCATGATAAAATGTATACCATTCCAAATAATTCATTTCGCTTATAACTTTGTTTTGTCGTTGAAAAATTATTGATGCATCAAAATTTTCAATATTAAATCCAATTTGAATTTTTATGGCTTGTTTTTTATCCAAAAAATAAATATAGCTGAGGTGGCTCACCTTTTTGTGTTTCAAATACTTCTAAATTTGTTGATTGCTCCATCGTTTTTGTTTTAACTGATGAATTCTATTTTAGAATTTTCTATTTATAGTTTTTCTTCCACATTTTTTTAAAAATTTTTCGAAATATTCTTTGTATTTTTTTATCATTTTTAAGTGGGGATGATGTGTCGAATAAAATAAGAAAATATTTTATGCTTTTACGGGAACTTCGCATCCATAGATATACACAACAATAATGTCCGCAAACAGATGTTAAATTACTTTGTAAACGCCTATTGTTTAAAACAAAACATGTTGATTGATTTTGTAGAAATTTTATAATCTCATTGTGAAACGGGGGATTTTCAAATGAATCAAAATATTCCGCACACCCTTGAACTGGAACAAATATTGCTAACCAATATGTTCCCTTTTCATTAGAAGTATCGGTATTTACCACCAAAATACTAGGTTTTAAAACTTGTTTTGGTAATTGATCAAGAGCATAAACGCCTCTAAATATTTTATGTGTTAACTTATTACATTTCAGGAGCTTCGAAATCTGAAGTGTATTCATCTTGCAAACGTGATATATCAATTAGTCGAGTATTTCCTCCTATAAATGTTGTCAAAAATTCTGCTTTAAGTTTTCCATTTGTTAAGACTATATCGAATTTTTCAAGCAAATTTATTAAGTTTTTAGTTATTTTTTCGTTATCGATATGTCTAAAAGAGTAATTCGCAATATCTGTTTTTATTAAATCTCTGACAGAAAATTTATACTTTAATTCTTTTACAATAACTTTACATTTTTCTTTTATACCAGCCACAGTAATATTTTTTACAAATATTGTATTGTTATCGTCCTTACAGAACGATAAATCTACTAGAGCACATGTCATTTTGAAATGAATAGAGATGGTTCACTCAACTTCCTTTTATATGTTCACGTAAACGTTACGATTTTTATCAAATTCGATATTAGCATCGAATTCTGCAAATACGATACAAGTTAATGGAGAGCTGAGTCTTGCTTCAATCTTTACTACTCCCTGGTTTAATAAACTCTGACATGTATCTGTTTCCGAGCCGTCTGGTGATAAATCAAAAGCCAGTATTGTATAACCTTTTGAAAATAGTTCTTTTAAAATTTGATGTACTTTATCAGAATGATGTATACCTAAATAATGTTAAATATGCTCGGAAATTACAAAAATTATTCGATGTAAAACTTGTTTCAATTGCAGAGTTTGGTGTAGGCACTCCATTCACATATAATTGAAATTGTGTGAGATTTTGATGGTAGAAATGGTATGGATTTTTTGACTTCTTACCATTGAAATTTTCATTATTAACCATACAAAATACTAGAGCTTTTGGTATTTGCCCTATAAATATATTATCCAATGATATGTTAGATGTATTAGCTGGAATTGTAAATGTTTTGGTTTCACTTCTCGTATAAAAATATTTCGCGTTAACCTTTTCTAGTACAGTATTATGTGCTATCAGTATGCTAGGATTAATTGTTAAGTGTTTCTTGTATAATGTAGCTTCGAGAATTTTTAAATAGCTTTCATCGGCATCGTTAAAGAAAATAAAAAAATCTTGTTTTTTTAGGGCTAAAGCAATTCGAATGTCAACATTATTTAAAAGTAATTTAGGAGTATTGAAGAAATCTACATGTAATTTTTCCATTAATTCTACTACTGTAGAATTGTTGTATGATTTTTGTCTTGATTTAGAACCAGAATTGTTAAAATCATTTACATTTGGTTTATCCAATTCTCAACCAGATGCTGCCAGATGTGCTTGATTGGAATCTGTACCATAATTTAGTAAACTAGTTAAGTATGCTTTATAATGGTATAAGGAGTCTGAAGGAGTGATGTTTTTTCCGTTTAGAGTTACATTACATTGTTTAATTAAAGAGTGTAATAACTTATTTATAACACTGGGCTGCGGAGCTGGCCCAGTGTAATAAAGGCCCAATATCGCTGACTCCTCCACCTACTTGAGAGGAATAATATCTCAAGTAATCTCTTTCCATATTTGATATGATATCATATTTGAGTAGTAGTATTTATATTGTTTTTATGGCAATCAATGCTTTTTAAAGTGTAATACAATTTTTGTTGGATAGTAACTGGAAACAAAATTTATTCCAGCGCCGTATTGGTTGCAAATTTTAATCGCTATTGTTTCAAAACAATTTTTTTCTATAGGTATGTAATGAACATTTTCAAATTCAATATTTGTAGGTATTCTACAATTTTCTATGTTGATAGCTCTCAATGCACGCACTTTGCTACTTCCAAAAACAGATGATTGAAAAATTTGAACAAATCATCACCATTCCACTCAATTCATCTTTATTATTAGCAAAAGCTAATTTGAATAGTTCAGGTAATTTTGTTTTGAAATTTTTTATATTTTTTTTCTGTTGAAATAATTCAGTTAATAATGTTTTTACGTTATAACTTTGATTAACTTTTATATAGAAACTATCTTCATCAAAAGTTTGTGATATTCGAATTAAATCGGTTAGATTCTGACACTTTTTTAAATGTTACATCATCATAATTTTATGGATTAGAGATATATGTCAAAACTTCATTAAAAAATTCTTTAAAAACTTGATTTCGAGTAAATCCAGGATTAGGAGTTATATTTTTAATAAGAGTTGTCAAAAAATTAAACTTTTAATCATCCAAATGTGATTCCGAATCATCATATGAATAATATGTGTAGCCTATAGATTTGGTTACTTTGATTTTTTCAAGAGGTTTTCAATATTTGTTACATAAACATTATACTGTCCAATATTAATAAAAGCACATTTCTCTTTATTAAATTCTTCTGTTTGTAGGAAATCGTTCAGATATATTTCTGAAAGACCAACTTTCCAATTTCTATTTCTTAAATCAAAGTGAATAGGTAATTTATTTTCGAATGATGCTAACGTGTTGTCTGGAAACAGTGTTAAATTATCATTACTAAACAATGTTACATAGAAGTCATCTTGACAACTATTTATATGTTGTCCATTCCGGTGTTCATGAAGTTCTTAATTTTGGACTTCTTAGTAAAGGTTTTAGTTTTCGTTTTTTTGTTTCAGAAAACTGTGAAAGTATAGTTGAGGAAATTGATCTACCGCCCGATCTTAGTGTTTTCTTTTTTTCAGGAGATGGTACAGCAATGGTAATTAATTTTTCATTTTTCAACATTTCAGTTTGAGCTAATTTTTTAAATAAATTTTCATCATCCAAATCATAATGTGTTAAATTGATATCCATATTTGAATGTTCTTTTTTAGGATCATATTCACTCTTCACAGATCATCAGTAACTAATGGTAAAAAATCGGTCTGTGCTGATGTTGATTTGTATTTAGGTAATTCAGTTTCTGTATATGCATTTCGTTTAGAAAAGAATATTGTTTGAGTGACTATATCAAATGTAAGATTAATAGCCTTTTCTGGTCAGTTTTTTGTGTGTCTTTTGTTAATTCCATATTTGAGGAGATTTTGTCGATATAAGTACCATTTTTGCAATGGTTTTAATTTTTTGTCATATAAACCAATTCATTTTTTGATCTAATAAATCCAAGTTTTTATCATCTTGAAATAATTTACTAAATTTTGAAAATATTTCTGGTTGAATAACAATCATTCGCTGCATTATGACTTACTGAGCAATTTTCCTATTACACCAGATAATATAGTTCCGATTAAAGTTGGTAAAAATCCACCATGTTGAACTAATATTTTTCGTTTGGCTTTTATACTTTTCTTTGCACAGGCTAGGAATCTTAATTTTTTTTTATGTTTTTTTAATTTAGCTTTTTGTGCTGGTAAAATTTTATTATTACCATTTAATATATTGATTGCAATTTCAACAATAGTTTTTATAATATCATCATCACAATATTCAAAAATATTTTCACGAAATTTCTTCTTGTTGCACTTTCCTCGTACATGTAATATATGTTGGTTTTTCTTCAACAGTTTCATACTTTTGACAGTTGTTCAAATCACTCGTATCACAGAAGCATATGCAATATTCTTTTGAAAAAATATTAGTTCTAATACGAAACAAATCGTTAACGTCTTGTGTTAAATCCAATACAATATAACTATGTGGACCTGAGGTTGATTCATTATATACCCCCAGGAAACCTTTTATATTTTCCGGATATAGTTTTCTAGCAAGAGGAAAAATATGCGATTTGTCTCGATAGTTTTTGAAAAGCACTAAATATTTACAATTTAATGAAATATCTCTTGAGAATTTCCCCTGATGAAAAACGTTTTGTGTTAACAATACAATAGATAAATTATGATGGTGCAAACCTTTAGTAAATAGTTCGCATACCTGTTTATTTGCAGAATCTAATATTAAATCATCTAAAACAATTAAAGTAGGTCTATTTTCATTCCCACTAAACTCTTTGGGACTACTGGTATAAAAGTCTATATCAGGAAAATCTATATTTTTCGGAACAGCAGATATTTCTGGGTTACACCATTTTATTTTTTCAATTTTCGGATAAATCAATCTGTCTATATTTTCAATTAAATTACATACAAATGTTGTTTTCCCACAACCAGATGGTCCCATGATGGGCAATCATCATTGTAAATAGATGAATAAAGTTAATCATTTTTGGTCTGTGTCTGATAAGAAACTGAATTTAAAATACAATTGAGAAATTATATAAAAGCAGCGAACATATTCTTAGTACAATCATTTTGAATTATGGAAGTAGAGGAGTTCTTAAATATTTATTCCTCCGTCTGATTAGATGATCATAAGAAACTAATATTACATCTATACACACACATTAAAAATTATTCTGGAGTAAATAAGTACACTTCAATTTATGGTACTTATTTTACCCTTTGTCCATTGGCATATGATAATTCTATTTCTGGGCCCGACACATTTGAATGTATACAATTGAAAATTCTAGCTTCACTTTGGAAAATTTAATTAAATGGTACGAGAATAATGTCAAGATTACAAGTTGTATCAGAAATTCATAGAGGTGCTAGAAGAAAATTTACGCGAAGAAAATTTATTGAAAAGGGTTTAAATAATACTTGGCAA
The DNA here is from genome assembly GCA_947095535.1 of Poecilobothrus nobilitatus. Lineage (NCBI taxonomy): Eukaryota > Metazoa > Arthropoda > Insecta > Diptera > Dolichopodidae > Poecilobothrus > Poecilobothrus nobilitatus. The sequence goes on from OX352772.1 coordinate 225,565,005, forward strand.
ATTAATTTGGTTGAAACGATTCCATATGCAAAATTCAACAAGGGATATAAATATTTATTAACAGTAATTAATACATTTTCAAAATTTGCGTATGCTGAACCGGTTAAAAAAAAATTGCTGGTAATCTTTTAATCGCAATGAAAAATATTTTTAAGCGGGCTGGTAAAAAACCAAAAAATTTACAATCTGACCAAGGTATGGAATTTTTCAAAAAAAAATTTCAAAATCTAATGAGGAAAAATAAAATTAATCATTATCATACATATTCAGAACCAAACACATGAATTGTAGAACGTTTCAATCGTACGCTAAGAAACACGATGTAGAAACAATTTAGTTTACAAGGCACATATGTATAAATGGTTAACTATTCTACCATAGCTAATAGAAAAATATAACTCAACATACCATCATACAATTAAACTCCACCTAAAAAGGTTACAAAGAAAAATGAGAAATTATTATTAAAAACTGTATACAATAAATTAAAAGTATTCCGAAAGCAAAATACAAAGTTGGAGATTTTGTTCGTATAAGTAAATTTAAAGGTATATTTGCAAAAGGTTATCAACCTAATTGGTCAACAGAAATATATACCATAGCAAAAATAAATAGAACTGATCCAATAACATACAATTTATTCGATTACACACAAAAACAAATAAAAGGCAGTTTTTATGAACTTGAACTTACATCTGTTAAGTTTCCTAAAGTTTACCTTGTAGAAAAAATAATAACAAACAAGGTAGAATGTAAACCAACGGTTTTCAAAAGCGCACATTTCCAAAACTCTATACAAACTGTTTAAAATTGTGACTTGCACAAAAATTTCAAAATTTCATGTAATAAGAAAAAACGTGAAAATAGGACATTTTTGAAATTTTGAGGGGCCGTAAGTCCGGAATCCTATATAACTAAGAAAAGCCGTTAACACACGTAAAAATATATTATTAAACCTTTAATTTTCATGTCTTGCCGAAGAAAAATGTTTACAGGTGTCTAAGTTACAGGTGTCTAAAAATAGCAAATTTTCAATTTTTGAGGCGTAATAACTCTTAAAGAGCGGGTGCTACCAAAAAATTTTCTGAGGAAACTTATACTAATTCTAAAAGTTATTTCTTGTCTCAAAATTTCAGATTCCTATCTAAAGGCGTGCCGGAGTTATGAAAAAAGAAATTTCATGCAAAATGTGCTTTTCACATAACGGTAAATTTAAAGAGTAAATAACAAAATATTACAAAATTTTAATATTTTTTTATATAGATAATAAAATTTCCGTTCTTCTCGCGGTTTTAGATTGCAAAACTATTACGCAGAACCTGAGATATATACATCTGAAAATGGAGCTTTTTCGCAATTTTGAAGAGCTGCAACTTTGGAACTCTTTACAACTAAAATAAACCTTTAACACACGTAAAAATATAGTACTGTAGTACTATATAGTAAATATAGTACTTTAATTTTTATATCTTGTAAAAGTAAAATGTGTACAGGTTCCTAAGTTACAGGTGTTTAAAAATAGCCAATTTTTCAATTTTTGAGCCCTAATAGCTCATAAACAGGGGGTGGCCCAAAAAAATTTTCTGAGCAAACTTATACTAATTCTAAAAGTTATTTCTTGTCTCAAAATTTCAAGCCTCTATCTAAAAGCGTTCCGGAGTTATGAAAGTAGAAAAATCATGCAAAATTTGGTTTTTACATAACGGTAAATTTAAATACTAAATAAAAAAAAATTGTATAATTTTGATATTAATTTACAAAGTTAAAAAAAATACCTGTCGAATAACGTTTTCAGATTGAAAAAATCTTAAGCAGAACATAAGATATATGCATTTAAAAATAGGGCTTTTTCAAAGTTTGAGGGGCTGTAGCTTCGTAATGAATGGGGCTACATGAAAAAGTTGTTCCACAAAATTATTTTTTTTATGAGACCTACCATGGTTAAAATTTTTATTCTCTATCTTTAACGGTGTAGAAGTTTTGTAAACAGACGGACGGACGGACTCATATTTTACCGCTTAAAAACGCCGTTGCAGCCGCAGCGCCATTGTTTTGCTCCTCTCCACATGACCATGCAAAATATCAAAGACACAAACCTTTTACTCGTACTTTACTGCTTAAAAACTTTGCCGTTTAAAAGTTCCACCATTTGCGTCGCCATATTTTTACCTGCTAAGATTTGCTGATTTAAAGCTCCGCCATTTGCAGCGCCATATCTGTACCTGGTAAGCTTAAAAGCTCCGCCATTTGCACCGTAATACCTATATAGTTAATACAATAGGTATTGCGGTACAAATGGCGGTACAATACTACTGTAGTTAATTGTTAACTGAATATTATATTTAACATACATTCTCTTTTATTCGGTTTATAACACATACAGCACAGCATGCAGATAACTAATCTTTTCTTTGTATTTTAAAAATTGTTTTATTGTAATACATTTGTAAATGTTATGCTAATGAATTGCAATATTATATAACTAGAATAAATAAAATTTATTTAAAACTATCAATCGAATCTAAATTACTTACAAAAACGTACATTAAATTACCAGTATTCAAATTATTATCTATCCTAGTATAGCAATACGAAGTTACAATGCAATATACACACTAATTTATTTTATTTAGAAAACTTTTGTTTTTTATTCAAGGTTAAATTGTATATCATTGTATATCAAAAAAAAGAATAAAAACCGTTTAAGTATATATATTTAAAATTAAAAAAAAAAACGAATTTAGTATAACCAGAAATTATATATATTTCCGGTATAACATAAAAGATGAATAAATTTCATATTGATAGATGTCGCGACTATTTGGGGCACAGCCTTATTTTATATAATTAAATATATTAAATTACCAAAGCAAATTGAAGAGAAAAAAGCATGCATTAATATAAAAAATAGAAATGTATATTGCTTCAAGTGGTGTTTAATATCAGCATTAAAAAACACAGCAATTAGAAATCCTCAGAGATGTGAAAATTATGCTATTGATAATATAGAAAGAAGCACAAATAATAATTTTAAATAAAGCAAAAGTGGCACAGTTAGAGTTTGGTAATTTAGAATTTTCACTTCATCATAATGCAATAAAAGAATTTGAAAGAATAAATACGTGAATAAGCATCACTATATATGAATATGAAAAAATATATGAAAGTTTCAAAAATTCTATAAAAATAATTGGACCCTACTACCATACAAAGGAAGTAAAAAATCATCATATTGAAATGCTTTTAATTACAAAAAATAAAATGCCCTATTACGTTTGGGTTAAAAATTTTTCAAGATTAGTAAAATCAACTTTCAAAACACGGACACAAAAATTATTTTTGTCGAACATGTTTATGTGGCTTTACTTTACAACAAAATTTACAAATTCATAAAAAACAATGTAGAAACATCATTACCAAGTTACCTAGCCCTGAAAACAAATTTTTAAATTTTAAAAATTGGTATACAAAAATTAGGGTTCCATTTGCAATTTATGCTGATTCAGAAATTTTACTGGAACCTGTTTCAACATGTGAATCAAGTCCTAAAATTCCATCAACAACAAATATTAAAAGACATATTCCGATCGCTTTTTCATATTATATCAAATGTTCATTTGATAGTAATTTAAATATATAAGTATAAAGATTTCACAATTTATAAAATTTTTTTAACTTTTTTAGGATTGGATTGCGGAATGAACTTCATCACAGCTTTACTAAAAGATTGATTTCTTTTTGAAAACAATATTGAAAAACCGAAACCAATGAAAAGATAAACTGTAGAGGAAAAACTTCATCATACTAATAGTGTCATACATGTCATATTTGTGGAAAAAAATTTCTATCTAATGAAAATCGTGTACAAGATTATTGCCATCTAACACAAAGCCGAACTGTAGTATTTTGTCGCCTGGAGCTAACTTCTTGAAAAGGCGCCTATTGTAAAAATCAAAAAGAAATATAAAACATAAATTATTCAATTTTTTTTACGCGGGTATTTCGTTGCGGTTAGACGTGTTATCTTTTTTACGAGCTTAATAATTTATATTAAAGTATTTATATGGAAAGAAAATAAAAGGTTCAATAGATATTATAGAATGTAATAATTGTAAAAAATTATTTAACTTAATTAACTTCATTAAATATAACTAGGTGTTTTTAGATTATGAATGGATTTAAAAAAAAAAAATTATTTATTTTATACTGATTGATTGCCGCTATATTTAAAATATAAAATGAACTAACGGATATTAAAATAATGAAATGAAAGTGAATATTTTATCATCAAATAATGAACAAATTAGTCTATATTAATGAAAATATTATTTTAAACTTTTCACTTTTTATTTTAAAAATTGTGTTATAAACTTTATCTTTAATAAACTTTGAAATTTGAATTGCCTTTATTTGTTATTATTAAAATATTTTTGTTTTTTATTATTATAAAATTTTGAATATCTATATAAAAAATTTCACTAGTTTGGTAATTTCAAATATTTATTTCTGAGCACTGATGTATTAGTTAGAATGGAGTGCGGAAAATGTAACAGAGTATCAAAAGGTGGACTCAAGATCAATTGTGGTGGACTCAAGATCAACTGTGACAAAATTCTTTCAATGTTGAGTCTAATAAATGTTTAGTGTACAATAATAAACTTTGGATTTTACAAATTAAAATTAAATTAAATGGAGAGTTTTGGTTCGTTAATGTTCAGTATAAATCACCTAGTCAATTTGGTATTGTCGAATACGTGGAAGCCTTACAAGATTGGCTAGAAGATAATATAGAGCCAACAAATAAAAATATAATTTGTGGGGATTTCAATATCGATTATATGAAAGAAAATAATGATAAATTGGTTATCAAAAGAATAATTGATAGTTTTAGTTTTAAGCAGGTTGTTAATTTCCCAAGAAGAGTTACTAGAAACTCTGCATCATTAATTTTTTTTTCCTAAGGGAGGTGGGAATCTTCCAAAGACACCAAGACTTTCCCCTTGGTAGTGTCAGATTCTTACTGACTAAACCCACCTCCCCCTTTAGCCAATAAAGTGGGATGAAACCCTTACCTGCGAACGTGGTATATTGGCTAGGGAGTAGGGATAGGAAAGGATAGGAAAATGGATACGGAAACATTGAATTGGGAGTGGGACTGTAAGGAAACAATGAATCCGCCTATTATTGTTATTTTGCTAAAAGTGACTAAAGCCGTCACAACAGTTACAACATGTAGTAGTAGTATATATAGTACTACATGAGGTAATTATTGAAGACAACCCCCACTGTCACTGTAGCGGCTGTTATTATTGGTATTAATATTCTTATTAATATTATTATTATTTTACTACAGAGTCAGCGCCATCACTGGATTACAACGTGCAGCAGTATATAACACCTTACTTGCATGATATAACCAAAGATAGCCCCACTGTAGTAGCTATTATTATTAGACTTTCCCCTTGGTAGTGTCAGATTCTTACTGACTAAATTACTATTATTATTATTATTATTATTATTATAATTATTGTTATTATTACTATTACAATTATTATTATTATTATTATTATTATTATTATTGTTATATTATTTGTACTATTTATTATACTATTTAATTATTGTACTATTATTATTGTTATTATTATTATTATTACTATTATTATTATTTTACCACAGAGTTAGCGCCATCAGTGGATTACAACGTGCAGCAGTATATTACACCTTACTTGCATTATATAACCAAAGATGGCTCTACCCTAGCAGCTATTATTTTACTATTATTATTATTATTATTATTATTGTTTTATTATTATTATTACTATTATTTTTATTATTTTGCTACAGAGTCAGCGCCATCCGTGAATTACAACATGCAGCAGTATATAACACCTTACTTGCATGATGTAACCAAAGATGGCTCCACTATAGTAGCTATTATTACTATTACTATTATTATTATTATTATAATTACTGTTATTGTTACTATTATTATTATTATTAATATTATTATTGTTATTATTACTAATATTAATTATACGATATACATTATTACGATATAAAAGTACTACATATTTTTTATTTATGACCTGACCGGGGTTTGAACCCAAGACCCTTCGATTGAAAGGTTGGCGACTTAACCACTGCGCCATGAGTCAGATAATTGACTATGTTAATATCAGTATAACAGAAATGAACTAAATTTTAATTGAGGAGAGAATTGATTGTAAAATTTCTGACCATCAAGCGATTGGAGTTAAAATTTTGGGACAAAAAATAAATAAATTTAAGCAAACAACAATAAGCTACATTAAAATTTAATGATGTTAAAGGTTAATGATGTACGTTTATGTGGAAATATGTTTAGGCTTGTTGTGGATAAAAGTATTCAGTTATTTAAGAAAGAAGCAGTAATACGTCATAAACAAGAAGAATGGTTTAATGAGGAACTTAGAGAACCTTCTGCAAAATCGTTAATTAGAGCCTAATAATCTAAAGATTCAGCGATGGAGCTTTCAATGAACATCAATGATAAACCCACTAACCTTTCTTGTCCCATTGATGATCTTAAATAATTTTTAATTATTTTTAGTTTGGAGAAAGATTCTTAAAGAAATGCATATATTCGGAAATATAGCAGTCACAATGTTCTTGGCTAAATAATTAAATATTTCTAGTGGATACATATTAGATGGCAATAGTGTAGCTAAATTTATTATTTCCTCGCAAAATTCAATACCGTCAATATCTGTATTGTCACCATCAGTTAATATTAACTGCAAATCCTTGCAGTATTTTAATATTTCCGATATATCTTTATATTTTAGCTCATAAATATTATAAAGAAATTCGTAATATTCAGTATGTTTTTCCATTTGCTCAAATCTCTCGGTGATTAATGTAATGGCAGGGTCAATAATGTTTGAAATTAAAACAATTTATTTTGTAGTTATATTGCGGTTCTAAAATAGGATCTTTTGAACCTTCGTACTCGAATTGTCTTTTTTTACTGCGTATTCTAGCAGTTTCGATAACTGGAAAGCGTCCAAAAATTTCCATTGTTTCAGCTATTTTTTGGCTTCATCAATAACGCTCAGAAAATTTGCATCTGACCGATATTCTTGTAAAAAATCCAAAACTTCTTTCTAAAACCTATTGTATGTTAATAAATTTATTTTCGGGTTTTGCATTATTTTTGAAGATGAAAAAAATAAATATATTTGCTGAATAATATAAAAAAAGTTTGATACTTCTCCGCAGGCAGAGGCAGCATCGTCAACAACTAAATTAAGCGAATGACAAGTGCAAAGAATGAATGTAGCTCGTGGATTAATTTGCATAATTCTCCTTTGAACTCCGATATTTTTCCCTTTCATATTGGCGCCATTATCATTACCTTGGCCTCTCATATCTTCAATAGGAATGTGGTTAGTATTTCATTCATCAAGAATTTTGTTTGTTAAGCCATCGGCAGAGGTATTTACAACTGGAACAAATCCAATAAAATGTTCTCTGATTTCAAATTCACCACTATTTAAATCTTGCATTACAAAAGGTATAGTAATTGACATTTGTCCCACGTGACTTTGTCCACGTGACAATCCACTATTATTGAATATTTATTTATTTTTATTTGGTCAATATTATGCGTTTTAATTTTTTTTTAAATCAGTTCTATTATCTCATTTTTAGTACGACTTAAATAATGAATTTTCGTCTATTTTGTGGCAATACCTTGTAAATGATCTGCGGCTGTTTGATGAAATTTTACCAATAATTCAAACAGTTTTAAAAAATTACCATTATGTCTATCATTAATGTTTTCGTTTTGCTAAACAACCTCGTATTGCTAAAAAATGAGATGCAAGAAACTGTATAATAGAAATAATGCGTTTCAATATTTTTTTCCATTTATTTACTTGCATATTCTTTGCACGTTGTAAACCAGCATCAATAGTATTTTCAGTTTCAAGTCGGGAATCTAACTCTTTCCAGAGAATAATACTTTCAAAATGGCAACTAGATGACTAATGTTTTTAAAGTCCTTGACAAATGTGACCAATCGGAATAACCGCATATTGCCCAGTTATTATTTTGTTTTGAAAATAATTTACAGCCAAAACAAAATACAGCATCTTGTGACGTAGAATAAATCAACCAAGGCCTTAAAATAAAGGCCGCTGGAATTTCGTTTATACTTTCGTTCAGGTTAAGAGTAGCTTTTTTATTCGGTGGTTCATAATCATCAACTACTGAGGAAATATTTTTATCGACATTAACACCAACTGTGGAAGTAGCTGAAGTTGAAGCGACTGGTAACAGTGATTTTCTAAAAAAAGATTTATCGTATTCGTCTGCTTAGTACGTCCATTTTCTGTGACATTTCTTTGTTTTTTAAACTCCCAACCAGATTTTTTCTTATTCTTTCCAAAAATTTTTTAAAATTATTTTTAAGGCTTTAAAAAATAATAATTAAAATAACAGGTAAACTGTAAACAACTAATCTTAAGTAAAACTAAAAACTTACATCTCAATCTCAATGATTAAAATAAATATTTCTCAAGTGGAAATCAAATTAAATAACTGATATTAAAAATAAAAATACTAATTAATAACAATATAAACTTTAAAAACACAATAAACTATATGATTACTCTGGGTACTTCTGTTATAAACAAAAACCAAAATCAGAATAACAAAGCTTACTATGTGAATAAATTTGAATTTTCTTTAAAGAAAAATCTAAATTTGAATTTTCTTTAAAGAAAAATCTAAATTTGAATTTCTACCAATAAAAAGCCAGTAAAACATTTCATAGTGACGATACCTATATTTCATTTCTGCAATTTTTGTGAAATGCAAAGTTTACTTTGTTAAAAAAATTTAATTTTGTTTAATAAAAGTTAATAAAATATAATTTAACATATCGAAATATATATTTATGTATAGGAAAAAGGAAATTATTAAAATAAAGATTGTATGTAGATATGCGCATTTTATAATCATAGTCAGTTTAGTATGATAGTTTTATTAGAAAAAATTCTAGACCCAAATTAATTTTTGAAGAATAGGCGTACCTGCCATATTTTTATTGTATTGCCGATTGTATTGCAAATGATATATATTTTTTATATAAATGATTAAATAATATATATTTTTTTTCAATTCTGGAAAATCTTCGAATGCTATTTACAGGTTCTACACTACATTGAGTTGAAGCTATTGTTAGCTTCCTAGCTTGTTATCTACCCAATAGGCAACGAGTAATAATAATATCTGTATTAGTACTTCTATAATCATAACTTCCGCGTTCCTTTCTTTTCATTTCTGCTTTAGATGGTAGTGAACAATTTTGCGGAATTCTGTTTTCTCTCATTGTTCCAGTTTCATTATAGCTGGAATTTTTTAAATAGCTCAGCAAATTAAATTCAGTAAAAAGATTGATCAGTCTCGTTGTCTTCATCCAATGTTTGGTCCGTTTGCTCAAATTGTTTTGCAACAATTTTTTTATATGAAACTTAGTGAAACCCTAAGATTGCCATATGGCAACACAACAATATTAACTCCTCAAAAAGTATCTTAAATTTATTTCATTATATTTATAAATGTATTTTAAAGAAAAAAAAGTATCTTAAATTTATTTCATTATATTTATAAATGTATTTTATATTATTTTGGGAATGTTACTAATAAATTTACGCCAATAAAAATGTTTACAAAATTACAGTAAGTTGTAATAATCAAAAAAAAGTTTCTTACCTATTTTTTACATCCATATTTTCAAATAGTTTTTTGACTGTTAATGAAACATGAAACAAACTGCATGAATGTCAATTTAAATATTTAAATTGACATTCATGCAGTTTGTTTTATGTTTCATTAACATTTCGAAAATTTACAATGTTTATAAACATTTTTATGCATTTGCAACACAGAAACAAAAAAAACCTTGCTACCCATTAAACTCATAAGCATTTTTCATGTTTCCATATATATGGCAACTTTAGGATATAAATAAGGGTTAAAAAAATTAGCATTTCTTGTTAAAAAGATAATTCTGGATGAGATAAGGGTATTATGGATTTGAATTTAGGATTAGAGTGTGAGAATTTGTGTTATAAAATTTAAAAATTTAATTATTAAATGGGTATTGATCATTATCGCCTTTTGCTACTGACATTAAATTTTCAATTAAGGCCTAAAATAATATCGAGAAAAAAAAATATAATAATTAGAAATAAATTATAAACTCACATAAAGCGAAAGGAACGTTACCTTATGAAGGTAATATTAAAATTATATGGCATGGATTTCAAGGAAGGATAGCTATTTATCTAAATAAATAAAAATAAATAAATAAATAAATCTAAATAAATAAAAATAAATAAAAATAAATAAATAAATTAAAAAATAATTTTATAAGATTGTTTAAATTTATTTAATAGAAGATTGGTAAAACTTAAAAAACTGGTGAAAGGTATTTTTGATAAGAGGTTTTTCTTCAAAATATTATTATATAAAAGAGTTTTACGGAATTAGTTCAACAAATTAAAATTATAATGAGAAAATTATGCTATTGATAATGTAGAAAGAAGCACTAATAATAATTTTAAATAAAGCAAAAGTAGCAAAATTAGAGTTTGGTAATTTAGAATTTCCGCTTCATCATAATGAAATAAAAGAATTTGAAAGAATGAATCTGGAAATAAGCGTCACTATATATGAATATGAAAAAGGTTTCAAAAATTCTATAAAAATAATTGGACCCTACTACCATACAAAGGAAGTAAAGAACCATCATATTGAAATGCTTTTAATTACAAAAAATAAAATGTCCCATTACGTTTGGGTTAAAAATTTGTCAACATTAGTGCAAAATCAACTTTCTAAATATGGACATAAAAATTATTTTTGTCGAACATGTTTATGTAGTTTTACTTCACAACAAAATTTTACAAATTCATCAAAAAGAATGTAGAAACATCATTACCACGTTACCTAGTCCTGAAAATAAATTTTTAAAATTTAAAAATTGGCTTAAAAAAATGAGGGTTAATAATAATAATGCTGATTCAGAAAGTTTACTAGAACCAATTTCAACTTGTGAACCTAGTCCTAAAATTCCATCAACAACAAATATTAAAAAACATATTCCGATCGCTTTTTCATATTATATCAAATGTTCATTTGATAGTAATTTAAATATATATAAAAATTTTACAGGTATGGTTTAACAACTTATAAAATTTTTTTAACTTTTTTAGGATTGGATTGCGGAAAGAACTTCATCACAGCTTTAATAAAAGATTGTACATTTCTTTTTGAAAACAATATTGAAAAACCGAAACCAATGAAAAGATTAATCGTAGAGGAAAAACTTCATCATACAAATAGTGAAACATGTCATATTTGTGGAAAAAAATTTCTATCTAATGAAAATCGTGTACAAGATTATTGCCATCTAACAGGTAAGTATATTGATTCAGCGCATAGATCTTGTAATATATTATTTCGTATACCTAAGTTTTTCCCTGAATTCTTTCATAATTTTTCTAATTATGATGCTCATTTAATATTTAAAGAGTTAAATTCGGTAAAGAGTATTATTTCAGTTCTACCCTGAAATGCCTGTTTATCAAAATATTGTTTATCAAAATCCTGTTTTTTTAAATCTTGTTTTTCAACATCCTTCTTTGAAAATCCCACCGATTTTTCTTAAAAAAACCAGATTTTTTTAACCAAAGATGAAAAAATTTGAGAGCACGCCATTTTCTTGAAAAAAAATGTCTTGATTAAAAAATCTTGAAAAAAAAATATCTTGAATCAAGAAAATTTTGAAAAAAAAATCTTGAATTTATTCTTGAAATAAAATAATTTTCAAAATTTTATTTTGTCTTTTGAAAAAAAAAACAAAAATAACAAAATTAAAAGTTTTTCAACAAAAAAAAATACCAAATCAGGATTGCCCCTTTTTCCGGAATATTTATATTTATCTATATGCGAGATTCTGAATTAGGATGGATTTTAGAGTCGAATTCAAAAGCAGAGTTATACCATAACCTACATTAATTTTTAGAAGGCCTGGACATTGAAATGCTTAAATGTGTTTGTGCATATTGTAAATGTATTGTGAGAAAAAGCTTCGAAAAATGACATTTAATAAAAATTTCTTTTTTTTTGTTTTTGTTTAAGAAAAATGCCCATTTTTAACAACTTTCTTTTCGAGTTTTCGATATGAAATATTCACCCAAACATGCCGAATTTTATATTAAAATAAAATTTCTATAACATATCAAAATTTCAGCTTTCAACTCAAAATTTTCAACATATTTTCAGCAAAATAAAATTTTCAGTTTTTTTCTACCATTTGATATCGCCGGCATTTAATACTCTCAAAACATAATGAGAGTACACAATTTTAATAATTTTAGTGAACATAACCTAATAATTTAAAAGCTTCATAATAAATTGTGGTGCAAATTTGGTAAGTATATTTCAGTTTTTATATTTTTGATTATAATCAAAAATTATAAAATTTATATAAAAATAAAGTTTGAAGTTTTCTCTTTATGTCAGTAAAAAAATTAACTTTCAAATCATATTTTTCAGCAATATTTTCAAGGAACGGAGAAAACAAGTACCAGATTCTAGGTAAGCAATTTTCGTTTTTTTCTGTACAGTGTTTAAAAAAAAAATCGTTGTACATGAAATACTCATGCACTTACATAAATTAAAATATTCTTTTTATAATTAAAATTTTGAATTGCAATACGTTTTTACAAATATTAGAAAAAAATTAATAAATTATTATTTTATTTTTTAAATATCTTTGAATTTTAATAATATTTTATTTTATGTACTCATAATTTTGTAGTTGAATTTTTGAATTGAATTAATATTGAAGGATTAAGAGAACAAATTCGCTTTATGGAATTACAACACCAACAAGAAATAGAAAGTTTGCGACAACAAATACCGCAAACAAGGTTCAACTTAACAGAGGATCAGATACTTAACAGATTCCAACATATCAAAACCTTCACAGCAAACAACGATTATAGTTTAAACGAATTTATCAACGACGTAGAAAATGTAGGAGCAGTATGTGGAAACAATGTACATCTGTTGCAGTTTGGTCTACAAATTGTATTTAAAGAAAAATTACAAGGAGAACCCAAAAAATGTATTCAGCGACTGGGTGATAATTTGACCTGGGATGCTGTAAAAAATTAATTAAAAGCAGAATTCCGACCAAGGTAGAGTTATAAGAGACTAATGGATGAATGCAGAAATCTCAAGGTTAGTAATTTAAGAGAACTATTTAGTAAAGTTAAGATTATTAATAGTCAATTAAACGAATTGTACGAATATGATGACAACAAACCAGAAAATTATAAACCAAGTTGCAATGATCAAAACTTGGTTGATATAATAAAAGATATGTTATATATAAGGTATTTTTTAATTAATTTTTATAAAGGTATTTTTTAAATATTAATACATCAAAAGATCCGCGAATTTGAATTGAAAAGATCCGCGACCGATTGAATTTTATTTGAACGTAATTAAAAAAAAATGATAGTTTTTGAGTTAAAAGCAAAAAACTATTATCAGCTGTGGTTAAAAATAATTACTTTAATGATTTTTTTAAAATGACATACATTCATAAATCAAATGTAAATTCAATTTGCAAATTTAATTCATACTTTTAAAAAGTACCTACATACTACATACATATATTATGCACACATGTATGTCCAAAATTTTAACTGACATTTTAATTTAAATTTCTCAACGAAATAATTATTATGTTTAATAATTTGTAAATATGCGGTAAACAATAATAAAACAAATAAACTTAGTAATACTAGCGAAATAATCATAAAAGGTATTACAGGTAAAATCAATGTTACTAAATCTTTAATATCTGATACTCACTTGCCAATAAAAAATACTTATTAGTGATTACTGTTCAATTTAAAATAATCTAAGATAATAAATTTCTATATTGAAGTGGTTGAGTATTTCAAAGATTTTTATTAATATTACGTAAAATGTTTGCAAAATACTTAAATACATAGTTACATCTGTATGTATGTAGGTGTAAATAGTTATTTCATAAAAAAAATATTTTTTTATTGGGATTCCTATGATTAAGAACTAAAACAAAAATTTCATACACTATTTAGTCACTAATTAAATCATTATTAATTAAAACATTCGTTTCACAGCATACACTATAGTATATAACTTAATAAAATAAAATACATACATATGTAGGTATGTAGATTATTTTAAATTAATGTATATATTGTATCATGTAGATTATATAATAAAGTTCCTAACTCAAGTAAATCTATTTGTAATACATAATAATACTTTGCTTCAAAAACTAAAATGTAATGGTTATTAAATATGGGTCATGCATGGGGAAGTTGAAGTCTTGTTAAGAACCTTAATGTAATCTGTATATTCTGCACTGCTTGGAATAAGGTTATAAGGTGCAAAGTTTGGAGATTTAGGATCTCAAGATGGAAGATGGTTTTAATATTAAAAAATTTGGTGGAATTAGTGCTTTGGTAGTATGATTTAAAAAGGGCCCTTTGGCAGTAGCAAGGACCGAACCGAACCTCTAGGACCGAATCGGAGCCTGCCGAAGCATGTATCAACAATCTTAGGTTTTGAATAGACTATATTATATTGCAAAGATGTAGTGTTATGAAATTATCAAAAATATCCTATAGTATGTAGTGAATGTTTATCGTTTTGCGATTCCTAATTATTCAAACAGTTTTTTATTAAGGTGACCTTCTATATAAAAAACAAGAAAATATTTATCAATTTCTCTTCTAATGATTCGTTTTAAGAGATTAATGCAACAATGTAATATGCAAATAGCCAAGCCCGTATTTTTTATTTATGTGTTGTGAGTCAATCTGATTACATAACTTTTTTTGTTTTAATAAGAATTAATTTTTGCATTGAATGTTTTAGGTGTTAAGGAATTATTTTGTCACGATTAGATAATCACGATTATTTTATTCGATAATTTATTAATTTTAACCAGAAGGAATTTCTAACTGTGTTAATTGATGACATTATAAATTTGATTGTATTAGAATTTAATTGTAATGTTTAGAATTTAATTGTAATGTTTATTTTTTAAATTTAATACTTTTGTATTTTACAAAAGTATATAAACTCAAAAAATGTTACTTACTTTAATCACTAAACTAAACTAAACTAATCACTAAAGGAAAAAAAATAAATAACTTGAAATATTTACTTTTTTCAAGTTATTTATTTTTTTTCGTTTAGTACAGTTAGTCAAAGACTATATACATATATAAGACATTCCAAGTAGAATAAATACAATACAATATTAGTACAAAAATAGAATAGAAAATAAAAATAAGGCTGTGGCCCAAATAGTCGCGAAATCTATCAATATGAAATTTTTTCATCTTTTATGTTATACTAAACTCGTTTTTTTTTTAAATTTAAACATACATAATAAAATAAGCTAAAGAGTATATAAAAATGTGCTATTTAGAATGATTAAGTAACCAATAACTCGTCGTTTCAATTGAAGTAAACTGTACTGTATTATATGAAGAAGGATTTAAATTTTTACTTTATATATTTAAATGTATAAAATTATTAATTAACATATGTATATTGGATTAATGTTAATTAGTTTAAGTAAGTAGGTATATATTTATGTATGCATGTATTACATTTGTATAATCACTATTATAGGGAAAAAAATCTTTTTTTGACTTTTATGATTTATTTTGTAGTTTTTTAATATACATAATATTATTTATGATCATATCAAAGTATCATTACATACATACATATAAAATTTAATCACTTTTTTTCTCGATTCACATTCAATAATTAATATGCTTTTTTATTTTTTAACCTTTATGGTCTACGTGGTGTAAAATTTTCCTAATAAAAAATAAGATCACATACATATTATGTATGTATGTATAAATATTACAATTTTCGAATTTTGTTAACAATATGCATAAATCACTAACAGTCATATACATATATTTATATTGTTACACATATGTATGTGCATATATACAGTTATATGTACATATTTATATTGTCCAATTGAATGTAAAAAGTTTTTTTTAATTTTTTTTTATTTAAAGTTTTCCTAATTTTATTATAAGTCTTTTTTTGTTTAATGAATAAATTTGTATTTTTATTTTTCTAAAATTTAAGGCACATGAATTACACAGAAAATAGTAATAAAATTTACGACACTCTCAAAGAAATGAGCCTTTGTTTTCTTCATTTTTTCTTTTTTTTTCCGAATTTTATGTTTTTATACAATATATGCTATTGCTATACATATAGTTTGAATATGAATCATATTCAAATACTATATGAATGATAATATACAATGTTTCTTTTCTATACAATATATGCTATGAGTGCTATGACTTTACAGTATACAGATGCATACATAGTTTGAATATGAATGATATATAGTTGTATTTATATATATTTTTTATTTAGAGTGTTAGTGTTAGGTATCTATTTACGTATCTTTTGTTTTATTATGTTCTTTTTTGTTTTTTTATACCCTACACATTAAGTATAGGGTATATTAACTTTGGTATGGTGTTTGCAACCACCAAAAGGAAGCGAGTTAGGTATAGACATGTATATATATTTTGAATCAGGATCACCGCCTGACTCGATTTAGCGATGTCCGTCCGTCCGTCCGTACGCACGATAACTCAAAAAATAATGATGCTATCTTGATAAAATTTATACTGTAGGTTAACAATGACTAAGGTAAGGCGGGGATTGTAAATGGGCGAAATCGGACCATGCGTTCGAGTACCTCCCATACAACTCCCAAAACCTAATACGCATATTTTCGAAATTAATAAAGATAGAAACTTCAAATTTGATACGAGGGTGCTGTTTCCTAAATCCCTGATTTGCCTAAAATTTGAGACGAATTTGAGTGGTCGTTCGGATACCTCCCATACAACTCCCAAAACCGAACATGCATATCTTCGAAATTAATAAAGATAGGAACTTCAAATTTGATACGAGGGTGCTGTTTCCTAAATCCCTGATTTGCCTAAAATTTGAGACGAATTTGAGTGGTCGTTCGGGTACCTCCCATACAACTCCCAAAACCGAACAAGCATATATTCGAAATTAATAAAGATAGAAACTTCAAATTTGGTACGAGGGTGTGTTTTTCTGAATCCCTGATATCCCCAAAATTTGAGATGAATTGGAGGAGCTGTTCGGGTACCTCCCATACAACTCCCAAAACTGAACATGCATATCTTCGAAATTAATAAAGATAGGAACTTCAAATTTGATACGAGGGTGCTGTTTCCTAAATCCCTGATTTGCCTAAAATTTGAGACGAATTTGAGTGGTCGTTCGGGTACCTCCCATACAACTGCCAAAACCGAACAAACATATATTCGAAATTAATAAAGATAGAAACTTCAAATTTGGTACTAGGGTGTTGTTTGCTGAATCCCTGATTTGTCCAAAATTTGAGATGAATGGGCGGAGCTGTTCGGGTACCTCCCATACAACTCCCAAAACCGAACATGCATATCTTCGAAATTAATAAAGATAGGAACTTCAAATTTGATACGAGGGTGCTGTTTCCTAAATCCCTGATTTGCCTAAAATTTGAGACGAATTTGAGTGGTCGTTCGGGTACGTCCCATACAACTCCCAAAACCGAACAAGCATATATTCGAAATTAATAAAGATAGAAACTTCAAATTTGGTACGAGGGTGTGTTTTTCTGAATCCCTGATATCCCCAAAATTTGAGATGAATTGGAGGAGCTGTTCGGGTACCTCCCATACAACTCCCAAAACCGAACATGCATATCTTCGAAATTAATAAAGATAGGAACTTCAAATTTGATACGAGGGCGCTGTTTCCTAAATCCCTGATTTGCCTAAAATTTGAGACGAATTTGAGTGGTCGTTCGGGTACCTCCCATACGACTCCCAAAACCGAACAAGCATATATTCGAAATTAATAAAGATAGAAACTTCAAATTTGGTACTAGGGTGTTGTTTGCTGAATCCCTGATTTGTCCAAAATTTGAGATGAATGGGAGGAGCTGTTCGGGTACCTCCCATACAACTCCCAAAACCGAACATGCATATCTTCGAAATTAATAAAGATAGGAATTTCAAATTTGATACGAGGGTGCTGTTTCCTAAATCCCTGATTTGCCTAAAATTTGAGATGAATTGGAGTGGTCGTTCGGCTACCTCCCATACAACTTCCAAAACCGAACAAGCATATCTTCGAAATTAATAAAGATAGAAACCTCAAATTTGGTACTAGGGTGTTGTTTCCTGAATCCCTGATTTGTCCAAAATTTAAGATGAATTAGAATGGTTGTTCGGGTATCTGCCACACAACTCCTAAGACCAAGCAAGCATATCTTCGAAATTAATAAATATATAAACTTGAAATTTGATATGAGAATGTTCTACCCTGTTGATGTCTAAAATTTGAGATGAATTGGGGTGGTGGTCCGCGTACCTTCACACACTTCCCAAGAGCTAACAAGCATATTTTCGAATTTAATAAAGATAGAAATCTGAAATTTTGTACAAAGGTTGTAAAAGCATTTATTTTTTTAGCTTAGTTATATTAAATACCTAACTAAAATAACTTATGGATTTTTAATTTAATTTGAATTTTTTAGGTGTAGGGTATAAATAAGTCGGTTGCATCAACTTACTGTTACTTTTACTTGTTTCTGTTTTGTGTAAGAATGAAAACAAAACAAACACTAAAACCATACCATATTATATACATGTATAATATATGTTATATCATACATTACAGACAAATTGTGTATGGAAGTACATTTTGTAAAAATAAATTAAGCTAAAAAATGTCTGGACCGATTGATTGTTTATAGAAATTTGCTATTATTGGAATGAGTATTAGTATTAGTGAATATTCTAATAAAAATTCGTTGCTTCCATTAAGGAAATATAATATGCAAAATTATTTGTATTTTTACTTAAAAAATTGAATTGAATTGTAAACCTGTTTTTACAAGTTACATATACTATTACATATACTACATATGTAGGTATATAATTTTGAAACTTTTTTGAAAATAATATTTAATGGTAGATTTTTAAAAATTATAATAAATGTGCAAAATAATTTTCTTGCAATTCACAAAATTATTTTTATAAGTAAAAAAAACAGTTTGCATTTCATAATAAAAGTTTGTTTTGTTTTTTCATTAAAAACTATATTAATAATTTTAATTATAAATTTCCTTAAACTAAGTCTGTATTAGTTTTATAATGTCTACAATAATTACAATGTATAATTTAATTTACAATGACCCCATGAAAGGGTATGCATTTTATCATGTAATGTATATCTCTTATTATCTAAAGAACTTAAAGCTATTTTATTTAAGTTTTGTAAATATGATTTAAAATTGTTCATTTCTCTATATATAATTTTATTTTTTAATAGACAGTCTTTAACTCAAGCTAATACATTTTTGATCTTAAACCAATAAATTCAGAAACAATTCAACCGTTGAATTCATCTTTAAATAACCCAAGTATTTTTTTATTTAATAAAGGGAATTTGTATGGATTTTCAGGAGTATAATCAGATGTATGGCTAAATCTTTATGTATATCAGAATAAAAATCATCTGCTTGTATAGTATAAATGAAACTGACGGTATCAGTATAATTTAAAGAAACTCTATTACCATATTTTGGTTTAATATAATTATAGTGAAAATCATACATTACAATTTTGGATTGTTGTAACACACAGAAACCTAAATATATCGGTTTGTTATAAAAAACTTGGGATTTATTCAGTTGAATTGAAATTAAATTTTCAGTAAATCTAGATGAACTATGGTAATTAGGTTTTGCTATTAGAGCTCGAGCACCCAAATGTCTTCCTTCACTTTCCCATGAAGTGGCTATTTTCACATGACTCTCTTGTCAACTTTCTCCATAGTTTTTCCGAAAACGGCATTATTCATTAATTTAAAAAAATCTTTCTCAAAATTATTTAATGCATTAGTTCTGTGCATGTTATTTAAATCAATGTACTTTTTCAACCAATCAGATTGCTGAAATTTTAGAGCTCTATGAACTTTTTGAAGTACTATACCATTTTGAAGGCATTGTTTTAAATTTCGGTAATGAATAACATATTTATGTTTATTATTTAGATCACGCAATAATTTTGGTATTTTGCTACCGATTGGAATTTTATTTTCTGCATAAAACGGAAAATCATTATGCAGATCATGAAGATTCTGTGGATATTCTAAATCTACTTCTAAAACATACTCTATTTCCGAATCATCTGGAATTTCCATTACATAAATACTATCGCGATTGTCAACCCACTGAAAACTTTTATATGGTACATATTGAGACATTGCCCACCCATAAAAATTGTTCGAATCTAAATAAACAATATATGTTGAATTTTCTTCTTTTTTATAATATTCCCCCATATATTTATTGTTGGCTTTTGAATGTCTGAAGGAACATTGACTAATACCACCACGTATTCCTTTTTGGAAAAAATTGTACATATTAATATCAGTTAATAACTCTATCTCAACACTTGTATATTTTAACATAGCAGCCCAAGTAAGGCCCGGTGCAGTATAAAAATTAGCAGGATCTAGTTCATAAATTTTTCTACATATTTTTCGGAAATTTTCAAAAACATCTGTCAATATTAACACATCAGTTTTTAAATATATTTTCATGTAATCCGCGAGATTTTTACAATTAAATGTGTGCCATACGGTAGTTGCGTGATTATAGTCAGTATTAGAACAAGCAGTATTTGTCATTCGGTTCTTAAATGCTTCTTGATGTGGTAAATATTCCTCATAAAGTTTTTCTATCGAATCAATGTATTCATAGGGGTAAACTCCTTTCCGCCTCATTAATTCAAATTTTTCCTCAGAATCAAATGCTTTTCTGATGTGCTCTAAATTCTCTTTATTTAAATTCCTATACAATGAGTCAAGGCTTGAGGCCACAAATCTAAAACTATCAAGAAAACGTAAATAAAAATGATTGTCCCCGTCATGTCTAATTTGTTTCGTAAGTGAAATGTAAAGTTCTTTATTTAAAGGTAATACAGCAATATTACCTTTAATTTCATTCAAAGCCCTAAACAATAAACGACAATCGTATTTTGAAAAATTATGGAAAAATATAGTAAAAAAAGTAGGTCTATATAATATGTTACCTGAAAAATGACAATGATCTCTTACTCTTTCAATATAATCTAACTTACTACAAATGTGACAATTCCTCTTTGTTAATTGGTGTAATTCTTCGTCCAATGTTAGATTTACCATTGATTTCGGTAGCATGTGATGATATTGAAATATATGTGTGCATTTATTTACCAATGATGTTATAAATTTCTTAGCACAATCAACTCCTACAAACGCTGAAGGAGTCATAACCACTCAAAGAATCATCGAAAGTACATTTAAAATAATATGAAAATGCTATTGGTACATGTCTATGTATATTTATAGTTGATGAAATTTCTGCATTAGGGAAATGGGCGATAAAATACTTTCAACATCAACATAAATCACAAAAGGAGCTTCCATTTGTTGTTGGTAATTTTTATATATTAGAGTGTTGTTGTCTTCAGTAGGAAGTATCGCAACAATTTTCTTACACTCCTCCTTGTGTATAATAAGCTGTTGAGGATCATAGAAATGTCGCAAACAAGAATTAAATATATATATTTGATGTTCATGATATGTAATAGAACTCCGTAATAACTTCGAGATATGCTTTATATAAACAAAGTGGAAGTTCACATCTTTTTCAAGTAATAGTAGATTTACGTGATTTAATTTTTCTTCTTTGGTTATATAAAAAGGTCCAACAATTTGATGTTCTGCATTCTTATACTCCAATCCAAAAACATTAATGCTAATATCATTATTAATTTCTTCAAAAATACGTAATTCGTTTAACTGTGCTGGAAATGATATACCCTCAAAATGCAGTTGACGTACATAACCATATTCTAAATAAACAGTTGGGGATGTTATATAACTAATTTTATACGATGATGTTTCGTATTCACTAGATTGTGATGCAAGTCGTTGCATAGCTGATAGCATACTCCACTTGAAACAGTATACGTCTTCATTTCGTATATTTATACAGGCCCTCTTTCGAATAATTGATATTGGGAGAGCGATATATGATGATCCACGGATTGGTTGATATTTATTTATATTTATT
The DNA here is from genome assembly GCA_947095535.1 of Poecilobothrus nobilitatus. NCBI lineage: Eukaryota > Metazoa > Arthropoda > Insecta > Diptera > Dolichopodidae > Poecilobothrus > Poecilobothrus nobilitatus. The sequence continues at coordinate 225,587,320 of OX352772.1, forward strand.
TCAACCCGCAAAATTTGTATTATCGCCCAGCCGCTATCTTTTTCCTGAAATTCTTCAGCTTGTTGTTGGATTTTCTCTGTTATATTATCATATCTAGAAGAAAGATCATCCGCACGTGTAGCAATTTTCATTTGGGTTTGAAAAGATTTGGATGATAAATTTTCTATATCGTCATCAATCGGCTTTATATAATCTCCAAAGAGTTCAAGGTTGAATTTTATAGCGATTCGAAATTCGATATTTTAAATGAATTAATCTGAATAATATTTTATTGAACTTAAGTTAAAAACGTGTAAATATAATAAATTAAATAAACGTAGCATATTTTTGTAAGAAAGTAATATTTGGCAAACAAGTTCAATATATTGTAATTTTGCTTATTTTGCTAATTTTGTAATTTATAAAAACCAATTGTAAAATATAAAATTTAGTCTTAATACCACAACCAAATAAATAAACATAAAATTTAATTACTATAGTGTTTTAATTTTTATAAAAATTTAAATTATTATTTTTTTTTATGATAATTTTGTAATTATCATTTCATTGGCGCAGTCGGTAGGATTCTTTTCCAAAGAATAAGAATCCAGTGTGTAAAACGAACCGTTGTATAAAGATTTATGAGATATTGAAACGAAGTCGCGACTATAAAATCAGTTTTCTGCGCAGAAACAAAATATCTAATAAAATAAACAATTAATATAACATCAAAACAAATTACTAATATAACATCTAATAACTTTTTATATAAAACTTAAAATTAAAACTCACATTACTATCAATAAATTAAAAGCATTAAAAAAAAAAATTAACAAAAAAATATATTTATATATAGTGTGTATATATATAAACAATTTAACAAATGAAAATATATATATTTTGTAATAAAATCAATATAATAAAAATAGTTTTAAAAATAAACAATTATTATTAAAAGTGAAATTTAACTTTATGAGATTAAAATGAGAGTTAACATTTGACAAAAATAGACACATACCAGCAGATAATATGGCAGCAGAAATTGAAGGATTAAGAGAACAAATCCGCTTTATGGAATTACAACACCAACAAGAAATAGAAAGTTTGCGACAACAAATACCGCAAACAAGGTTCAACTTAACAGAGGATCAGATACTTAACAGATTCCAACATATCAAAACCTTCACAGCAAACAACGATTATAGTTTAAACGAATTTATCAACGACGTAGAAAATGTAGGAGCACTATGTGGAAACAATGTACATCTGTTGCAGTTTGGTCTACAAATTGTATTTAAAGAAAAATTACAAGGAGAACCCAAAAAATGTATTCAGCGACTAGGTGATAATTTGACCTGGGATGCTGTAAAAAATTAATTAAAAGCAGAATTCCGACCAAGGTAGAGTTATAAGAGACTAATGGATGAATGCAGAAATCTCAAGGTTAGTAATTTAAGAGAACTATTTAGTAAAGTTAAGATTATTAATAGTCAATTAAACGAATTGTACGAATATGATGACAACAAACCAGAAAATTATAAACCAAGTTGCAATGATCAAAACTTGGTTGATATAATAAAAGATATGTTAACTGGTAGTTATCGTATTAATATAAAAAGTAAAATGTTTTTAAATGAAATATTTAACGTTTTTGACGATTTATGTTGATTTAGATGAAAAAGAAGTGATTCATTATAATTATAGAAAAAACTTTTCAAATCTCAATAATAGTAATAATAAAAAAAATTTCTTTTATGATAAAAATTTTAATTCTCAAAATTTTAATCATGATAGAATAAATAAAGGTTTTAAGAATAGTTATCCAAATCAATATCCAAATTTTATTAGACAAAATCAAAATTTCAGTAATAAAAATCAAAATTTCAGTAATCAAAATCAAAATTTTAGTAATCAAAATCAAAGATATAATTCTTACCAATTTAATAAAAATCAGATTCAAGATCGTTCCAAGAGAACATATAATTCTAGAGCAAGACAATATCGCACAAATAATAATCCAGACATAGAACCAATAGAATTAGCCATTGATAATGTCGAAATGAGTGACGTAAATTTTATTAAAGAGCCTCGGGTAAAGAACTCCCCATAATTAGTTTGACCATCGAAAACAAAAAAATTAATTGTTTAATTGATACTGGTTCTCAAACTAGTATAATTAAACCAAACATTTTAAATAATTACGAACTAATTAATTTAGAAAAACCTCTTTTTTTCTCAACCATTAATGGCATTTCCAAAGTATTGAAAAAAATTATAACTCCTATACCCAAAGAATTTCGTAAAGATGGAACTTTATCTTGGAAAATTATGAAACTGCCAAAGCGTAATTATGACGCTATTATAGGCTTAAATTTTCTAGAACTCCTTAAAGCAAAAATCGACATTGGAAACAAAAATATTGAAATAAATAATTCAAAAATCTATTACAAAAAGGAAGATAAATACTTTATTATTAATGAAATATGTAACCTTGAAAATAGTAATATCGATCAATTAAGTCTTGATCACTTAAATAGCGAGGAAAAATACCATCTTTTAAAAATTCTTAAACAATATAATAATTTATTTTTTAAAGAGGGGGATCGGCTCTCTTCAACTCATGAAGTTGCCCATGAAATTATAACAACAACCAGTAACGCTATATACTCTAAAATATACCGGTACATGAAAATGAAATTGAGCGTCAAATTAAAGAGATGTTTGAACAAAACATCATCCAACATAGTAGTTCTCCCTATAACAGCCCTTTGTGGATTGTTCCAAAAAAATTGAACAATTCCGGTAATTTCTTACCGGTATATGTGGCGTATTGTTATAGACTATAGGAAGCTGAACGCTGTCACAATCAGTGACAAGTTTCCGATTCCTAATATTGACGGAATATTAGATAAACTTGATAAATCACAATATTTCTCAACTCTCGATTTTGCCAAGGGATTTCACCAAATTCCGGTGAAACTCGAAGACTGAAAGAAGACCGCTTTTTCTACACCATTCGGTCAGTTTGAATATTTGAGGATGCTATTTAGTCTCAAAAATGCGCCCTCAACATTTCAAAGATTAATGAATTTGGTTTTAAAAGATTTAATAAACAAAATTTGTGTGGTCTATTTAGATCATATTCTCATCTTTAGTACCTCTTTAGAAGAACATATAAATAACATAAAAAAGGTTTTCGACCGAATAAAAAATGCCGGTCTAAAAATTCAAATTGACAAATGTAATTTTTTAAAGAAACAAACCGAATTTCTGGGTCACATCTTAACACTACAAGGTGTAAAATCCAATTCGAACAAAATATCTGCTATTCAAGAACTGAAATTACCAACGACAGTTAAACAGATTAAAAGATTTCTAGGAATGACTGGCTACTATAGAAAATTCATAAAGGATTACGCAAAGATAGCATATCCAATAACAAGGTATCTAAAGGAAAACGCGAAAATAAACTTGAATGATCCGAATTACATAACAGTCTACGAAAAACTTAAAGATATTATAACGAACCACCCTATTTTAAAATATCCGGATTTTAACAAAAGATTTAAATTAATAACAGACGCAAGTAATTTTTCTCTTGGAGCAGGTCTTACTCAGGATGATCATCCAATATCTTATGCTTCTAGAATTTTGAATGACCACGAGAAAAATTATTCAACTATAGAGAAAGAACTTTTAGGAATTGTATGGGATACAAAATATTTTCGATCCTATCTATTTGGAAAAAAGTTTGACGTACAAACAGACCATCAGCCTATCAGGTGGCTTCACGCCAAGTATATGGGTAAGGAAATAAACCCTAGGCTACAAAGATGGCTCATCTCTTTAGGTGAATACGACATGAAAATAGACTATATAAAAGGAAAAGACAATAACATCGCGGATTTTTTGAGCCGTATAAATACAGAAACAAAAGAAATAAATTCACTTCAAAATGCAGAATTAAATGACACTTTAGAAACTTATAATTTATACTTCTCAGACTTATATATAGATTTAGAAAATAGAACCGATTCTTTAACCGAAATTAACTTACTAGACGATTCAATTGAAAATCAGACAGTACACTCTCAAGAAGAAAATTCCGAAGACCATATACCTATACTTGAAACAGTTGTAAATAGATTTAGAACTCAATTAATATTAAAAGAAAAAAAAGAAAAAGAATTCGAATCAATATTTAAAAATGGAAGAATTTTCATTGATATAAATGATTTAAATAAAAATAACACCGCAGATATTCTTCAAAAGATATATACGAAGATATATTTCAAAAGGGAGAGTGGTAATCTTTTCAGAAGTTAATGATCACGAGTATAATATATTACAACAAGTGATTATAAACGTTTTCTCTCAGAATGAAAAGATAAAATTTCTTAAATGTTATTACTTCGCAGAAAATATCGTAGAAGATGAAACTTTAAAAAAAAAAATATCTATGTTTCACTAAAATGAATTAGGTCATTCTGGGATAGTAGCAACATATGAAGGTATTGAAAGTAAAATTTATCATCCAGATCTTAAACTTTTTGTTCACAAAATAATAAATAATTGTGATATTTGTACTGTTGGCAAATATGACAGAAACCCAGTAAAGAAAAAATTTCAAATAACTGAAACACCTAAAACTACAGGAGAAATTATCCACGTACATACATACGTAAATAGCAAAAATGCCTTTATTAATTTTATCGACAAATTTTCTAAACATGCTACTTGCTTTCATTTAGAGGATCGAAACTCCTCTACAATTACAGGAAAATTGAGACAATATTTCGCCACAAAGGAACAATAAAAAAGTTCGTTTTTGACAATGAGTTTAATACTCAGAACGTAAAAAATGTTTGTAATGAAGAAAATATAGAATTTCACGTTACAAAACCAAATTCATATACCGGTAACTCTGACAGAGAACGCTTCAATAATACTATAACTCAACGAATTAGAACATTAAACCTTGACGTAAAACTCCCAATAAGAATACAAATGTTAAAAAAAAAACATTCAACAATTAAAGCAACTCCCTTAGAAGTTCAGGAACATAAAATTAATCATAATATTATTTACGAAAGAATTGAAAGAACAAAAGATAAAATTATTAATAAAATTAATCAAACTCGCGAAAACTACATTGAAGAAAGGGAACAAGGATAAAAAATTACAAAGCGGTAAGACACAAAGAACAACCTCCGTTTCGAAAACATAACTTACACAATATTCACGAATCAAATATTAAAAGACCTTTAAAATTTACAAGTAATACTGATATTATCAATTCTCCTCATGACAATACAACTAAGTAATGGAACGCTTATAATTGACAAAATAAATTCAGAATTAGGATATACAAAAATTTGTAGAATTTGTAGAAAGTTATAATATTGTTTTACAATTATTCATCCACATGAAATTTTAGAAATAATTAATGACTTAGAGGAAAATATTAACTCCATCAAATCAAATTTAAATAAGGAACTGGCCTTAAACCAAATAGACAATATGAAGAACCGAATTAAAACGATCATATCAAACAGACAAAAAAGAGGAATTGTAAATTTAGGAGGCACAATGTTAAAATGGCCTTTTGGTACTATGGACGACTCCGACAGACAAAACATCGAAGAACGCTTAAAAGCATATACAAATAACGACAAACTTTTATCTGATAACCTTAACCAACAAATCCAAATTAACGAAAACTTTAATAAATCATTTTCACTTATCAAAAATGCTATCGAATCAGATCGACAAATAATTTTAAATAGATTAAATCAAATTGAACAAGAAATTTACTTGAAAAGCTTTTTCCTTGAACAAATGATAAAAATTGACTTTATAAACAGACATGATTCAAGATAACTTAGTCGCAAGTAGAAATGGTTTAATTCATCCAAGCATTCTTTCAACTGATGAAATCAAAACTTATTCTATCGATTCAAAAAGACTAGCTAACATACGTTTAGGTTTTGCAAAATATTGTAATGAATCACTGATTTTTGTCATTAAATTTCCCAAAAATTTTATAGAAATAAGTAAAGAATAGTACCAATAACTAATTCAAATTACAAACAAATAGATGAAAATATGGAATTTATAATAGAATATGCGAATAAAACTTTCACTTTTGAAAAAGATGTAACTTTAAAAAATTTAAAATTAAGTAAAAACTGTGTTTTCAAGAAAAATTGTAAATTTATAGTAAATAAGAAAGAAGAATTTATTGAAATAGATGATGATATTAAAAATAAAACAATATTAAAAATAAAACATTAAATAGTTCATGCGACAAACGAAAAATCGTCCTAAATGGTAATTATTTTATAAATTTTCAAAATTGTTCAATCCAGATTGACAATAAAAATTTTAGTAATAATATGAATAAAATTGTTAACAGATTTGTAGTTCCAATTGAAAAAACCTTAAATTTCAAAATAAATCATACTGATATTACTTTTAAAGAAATTATTTTAAATCAAGAAAAGAATATAAAAGAAATAAGTAACTTAAATGATCATAAAATTTTTAACTTTTCTTTAACTTTATTGTCAACAATTATATTTTTTGGAATAACAATATTTTTAATTTTTTATGTAAAGAAAAAAAATCTTAAAATAGAATTTAGCCATCGGATTCAGGAGAATCATAAATCTTGTGAGGGAGGTGTTACGTTAGTATACTCCAATAAGATTAATGACCTAATAAATAATATTGAAGTAAAAATGTAAGTTACGAAATTTTCGGAAAGATATTATTGTAACATGATACTTAATATAAATGAACTTAAATGTAAATTATTGAACTTAAATAAACCTAAATTATAAACTTAAATTGCAACATAAATTGTAACGTAATATTTGTGATATAAATGAACTTAAATAATATTTTATTAAACTTAAATTGTAATTCGATATTTTAAATGAATTAATCTAAATAATATTTTATTGAACTTAAAAAAAAAAAACGTGTAAATATAATCAATTAAATAAACGTAGCATATTTTTGTAAGAAAGTAATATTTGGCAAACAAGTTCAATATATTGTAATTTTGCTTATTTTGCTAATTTTGTAATTTATAAAAACCAATTGTAAAATATAAAATTTAGTCTTAAGACCACAACCAAACACACGGAAAGTAAATAAATAAACATTATTTATTTTTATTTTATAAATAAACATTATAGTAATTTAATTACTATAGTGTTTTGATTTTTATAATAATTTAAATTATTATTTTTTTTTATGATAATTTTGTAAATGTTTTGAAAATTTTTAGAGATGTATTTTCCACAGGGGATGCAAAACAAATCTTCTTTTTCAGCGTTATGTACCAATTTCAAGTGTTTTTTCAGGCTATCAGCTCTTGTGAATTTCTTGGAACAGATTTCACAAGCTAATTTTGATCTCTTGTCTTGCGAGTTCATTTTTTTTTTTTTGTTTTTATAAAAAATAACGTTATGTTATGCTATTAATATAATTTTATGTTATGAATCGATTATAAATTACACAAATTCTTTTATGTTTTTTTGAAATTGTTATAATGGATTTATTAAGATTTAAAAATAATACAGTAAGTATATCATAATGTTTATTTTTAAGATTTTTTTATGTAATTCATATATGCATACATAAACTATAAAAATAATACATTTGGAATATTTTTATTTCACTTGAAATTAATTAATAAAATAAATGCGAAAGTCATAAATCAATTTATAATAATAGAAAAATGTTACAAAAGTCCTTGACAACTTTTCAAATACTACAACAATGTTGCCATATTAGATATTGAATTTATTATAAATTAAATTCTATGCTACAATTTTTAGGTGTGTTTTTAAAAATAAAATGAATAATGATTAAATAAATTAAATTTAAATAAATGCAACAATGTAGTGCATAAATAAAAAATGTTTTTGTTTTTTCATTCTATTAAAAATTAATTGTTGCATTGAAAATTCCATGTGTTATTGAATTATTATCTACTCACGATTATTTAATGAATATTTTTTTTTTTTTATTTTACAATATTGTATTATTAATTTTTTTATTTTCATATCAAGTTTGAGATGTGTCACGTATTGAAGTCAATATTGAAAACGCAACTTGTAAGTTGTTGAAAAGATTTATTGTTTTCACAAAGGAATTTATGAATAAATTTAGTTTAGTTCTTGGTTGCTATAAATAATAATTCGAGGTACATATGTGTCATGCAATTATTTAAGAAATTACATGATAATTGACATAGTTCTATTGCATTAGATATAAACTAATAATTACTTAGTTTATGCAGTTTTTTTTAATTAATCAGAATAAAGAAACTATGCATGCATTATGTTTCTAAAAAAAGTAGTGGGTATTTGCTTTCAAACAGTAGGTATATAATGCTTTGAAAATTCAAAATAGTTCTTTATATAGTTCTTTACTTTGAAAAACGAATAAATTTAAAATCAAATCCAATTCAAAATATAAATTGAAAATGGTAAGATATTTTTTCGATCAATATTATTTCTGTTATCCTCATTATTTTCAACATTCTAGGTTTTCACTAATGAATCAATAGCATTAGGAAAGGGTGAACAAGAACTTTTTAAAAATATTGATGTCCTCGCCATAGACAAGATGTATGAAGTTATAACGTTTAAATTTTTAGATACAAAACGAGGGCAAAAAGTACTACTTTGTGAGGTAAGGAATACGTTCGATAATGAAAAAATAACGTTTTACATGCCGGACAGATTTAACAAAAAAGTGTCAACAGATTCTGAATTAAGCGAATTAAACAAAGTAGGTTTCTATATTAAGTTCTTGGGAAGAGACGAACCCAGATGGAAGATGGCTCTATTCGAGTTAATACCAATGACGAGTATCGATTCCCAAAAAAAACTATTGAAATAAAAAAAAAAAAAAACAAAGACCTTACTTTTTAATAAAAGAAAAAAAATTTAATTTTAAATTGTAAAATTGTTTGTATTTTATATTTCTCGAAACAAATATTTTTCAGGCTAATCCATTTAAATCAACCCTTGTTTCCGGAGAGCCGATATCCGGTCCCCAAAAGTCCAATATTGGTCCTCTGAGGTCTGATCCCCTTTAAAGTGGGGCCTTATTCTGGCGACCTTCTCTCTTGATTCTGGATGGGATCCGCGGATGACCGAAATATAGTTCCCAAGGTCCGGTATTAGTCTTTGAGGGTTCGGTCCTCATAGGTCCAAAATATAGCCCCCAAAGTCCAGTATCGGTCCTTAAGGGTCCGCCATGGGTCCTTGAGGGTCCGGCATCGGTCCTTGAGGGTCCGGTATCGGTTATTGAGGGTCCGGTATCGGTCCTTGAGGGTCCGGTATCGGCCTATGCTACTGCTAAAGGCTTCCTTTGGAGCAAGGGGCCAAGGGCCCTAGGGATCCTTCTTTTTTCCCTCTTCTTTTTTCTTTTTAAAATCGTATTAGGTATAAATTAGAGGTTTTCAAGTTATTTTAATATAGTCAGCCACAAAATATTCCGCAGGAAGGCAGTTGGAAATAGTAAGCAATATTTCTTGAAGGAATTTGCTTTGATAGCTGAAGGGTCACTGATAACAAAACTGTTTATGTTTAAAGCAGCTTACTCATTCGAAGAGTTAAATAGTGATGTTAAACAGCAGAATGAATTCAAAAAAATGCAAATAAATGGGCGTGACTGGGATTATGGATTTATAGAATATTTAGCGATTAAAAATATTTTAAAGGAACATTTAAATTCATTCGATGTCGTTTATGTAAAGGGGGAACAGAAAAAGGAATTTTTAGATAAGTTTGTTCCGAGTTCAGTAGAAGTTATCAATTTAGATAATGACATTCCATCTATTCAGAAACTAAGGAATTTCACCACCATTTGCCCTCACCATCATATTACGGAAAATTTACAAAGATGTGCTGTAAAAAATTGTATGAATTTATATATGTATTTAATAAAAGAAAATAATTGGTTTTAAAAAATATTTGTTTTATTTATTGTTGACCAAGATAATTTTTCCGACAGAAACATAGGTATTTCATAAAATAGTCTAGAATAGTTACACTGAGCTATGTGTAAATTCATTGGAATGTAGAAATCTTCTTGTTCCAGTCTTAATTTATTCTTTGCGATACATCTATCAAAATATTTGAATACATATTTTCGTATATTAAGTTCAGCTCCATTGTTATATGACATCACTGCTTGTATAAAATCTAGCCTAAGACAAAAACGAGTGTACTCATTTAGCTGCAATGTAAGTTTTTTAGTGTGCTCTGCATGATTAAATGTTAGCGAAAATCCTTTTGAATTAATTTTGCTTGACTGTTTTTAAAATCATGATAAAATGTATACCATTCCAAATAATTCATTTCGCTTATAACTTTGTTTTGTCGTTGAAAAATTATTGATGCATCAAAATTTTCAATATTAAATCCAATTTGAATTTTTATGGTTTGTTTTTTATCCAAAAAATAAATATAGCTTAATAAAAGATTCTGAGCTGGCTCACCTTTTTGTGTTTCAAATACTTCTAAATTTGTTGATTGCTCCATCGTTTTTATTTTAACTGATGAATTCTATTTTAGAATTTTCTATTTATAGTTTTTCTTCCACATTTTTTTAAAAATTTTTCGAAATATTCTTTGTATTTTTTTATCATTTTTAAGTGGGGATGATGTGTCGAATAAAATAAGAAAATATTTTATGCTTTTACGGGAACTTCGCATCCATAGATATACACAACAATAATGTCCGCAAACAGATGTTAAATTACTTTGTAAACGCCTATTGTTTAAAACAAAACATGTTGATTGATTTTGTAGAAATTTTATAATCTCATTGTGAAACGGGGGATTTTCAAATGAATCAAAATATTCCGCACACCCTTGAACTGGAACAAATATTGCTAACCAATGTGTTCCCTTTTCATTAGAAGTATCGGTATTTACCACCAAAATACTAGGTTTTAAAACTTGTTTTGGTAATTGATCAAGAGCATAAACGCCGCTAAATATTTTATGTGTTAACTTATTACATTTCAGGAGCTTCGAAATCTGAAGTGTATTCATCTTGCAAACGTGATATATCAATTAGTCGAGTATTTCCTCCTATAAATGTTGTCAAAAATTCTGCTTTAAGTTTTCCATTTGTTAAGACTATATCGAATTTTTCAAGCAAATTTATTAAGTTTTTAGTTATTTTTTCGTTATCGATATGTCTAAAAGAGTAATTCGCAATATCTGTTTTTATTAAATCTCTGACAGAAAATTTATACTTTAATTCTTTTACAATAACTTTACATTTTTCTTTTATACCAGCCACAGTAATATTTTTTACAAATATTGTATTGTTATCGTCCTTACAGAACGATAAATCTACTAGAGCACATGTCATTTTGAAATGAATAGAGATGGTTCACTCAACTTCCTTTTATATGTTCACGTAAACGTTACGATTTTTATCAAATTCGATATTAGCATCGAATTCTGCAAATACGATACAAGTTAATGGAGAGCTGAGTCTTGCTTCAATCTTTACTACTCCCTGGTTTAATAAACTCTGACATGTATCTGTTTCCGAGCCGTCTGGTGATAAATCAAAAGCCAGTATTGTATAACCTTTTGAAAATAGTTCTTTTAAAATTTGATGTACTTTATCAGAATGATGTATACCTAAATAATGTTAAATATGCTCGGAAATTACAAAAATTATTCGATGTAAAACTTGTTTCAATTGCAGAGTTTGGTGTAGGCACTCCATTCACATATAATTGAAATTGTGTGAGATTTTGATGGTAGAAATGGTATGGATTTTTTGATTTCTTACCATTGAAATTTTCATTATTAACCATACAAAATACTAGAGCTTTTGGTATTTGCCCTATAAATATATTATCCAATGATATGTTAGATGTATTAGCTGGAATTGTAAATGTTTTGGTTTCACTTCTCGTATAAAAATATTTCGCGTTAACCTTTTCTAGTACAGTATTATGTGCTATCAGTATGCTAGGATTAATTGTTAAGTGTTTCTTGTATAATGTAGCTTCGAGAATTTTTAAATAGCTTTCATCGGCATCGTTAAAGAAAATAAAAAAATCTTGTTTTTTTAGGGCTAAAGCAATTCGAATGTCAACATTATTTAAAAGTAATTTAGGAGTATTGAAGAAATCTACATGTAATTTTTCCATTAATTCTACTACTGTAGAATTGTTGTATGATTTTTGTCTTGATTTAGAACCAGAATTGTTAAAATCATTTACATTTGGTTTATCCAATTCTCAACCAGATGCTGCCAGATGTGCTTGATTGGAATCTGTACCATAATTTAGTAAACTAGTTAAGTATGCTTTATAATGGTATAAGGAGTCTGAAGGAGTGATGTTTTTTCCGTTTAGAGTTACATTACATTGTTTAATTAAAGAGTGTAATAACTTATTTATAACACTGGGCTGCGGAGCTGGCCCAGTGTAATAAAGGCCCAATATCGGTGACTCCTCCACCTACTTGAGAGGAATAATATCTCAAGTAATCTCTTTCCATATTTGATATGATATCATATTTGAGTAGTAGTATTTATATTGTTTTTATGGCAATCAATGCTTTTTAAAGTGTAATACAATTTTTGTTGGATAGTAACTGGAAACAAAATTTATTCCACCGCCGTATTGGTTGCAAATTTTAATCGCTATTGTTTCAAAACAATTTTTTTCTATAGGTATGTAATGAACATTTTCAAATTCAATATTTGTAGGTATTCTACAATTTTCTTTGTTGATAGCTCTCAATGCACGCACTTTGCTACTTCCAAAAACAGATGATTGAAAAATTTGAACAAATCATCACCATTCCACTCAATTCATCTTTATTATTAGCAAAAGCTAATTTGAATAGTTCAGGTAATTTTGTTTTGAAATTTTTTATATTTTTTTTCTGTTGAAATAATTCAGTTAATAATGTTTTTACGTTATAACTTTGATTAACTTTTATATAGAAACTATCTTCATCAAAAGTTTGTGATATTCGAATTAAATCGGTTAGATTCTGACACTTTTTTAAATGTTACTTCATCATAATTTTATGGATTAGAGATATATGTCAAAACTTCATTAAAAAATTCTTTAAAAACTTGATTTCGAGTAAATCCAGGATTAGGAGTTATATTTTTAATAAGAGTTGTCAAAAAATTAAACTTTTAATCATCCAAATGTGATTCCGAATCATCATATGAATAATATGTGTAGCCTATAGATTTGGTTACTTTGATTTTTTCAAGAGGTTTTCAATATTTGTTACATAAACATTATACTGTCCAATGTTAATAAAAGCACATTTCTCTTTATTAAATTCTTCTGTTTGTAGGAAATCGTTCAGATATATTTCTGAAAGACCAACTTTCCAATTTCTATTTCTTAAATCAAAGTGAATAGGTAATTTATTTTCGAATGATGCTAACGTGTTGTCTGGAAACAGTGTTAAATTATCATTACTAAACAATGTTACATAGAAGTCATCTTGACAACTATTTATATGTTGTTCATTCCGGTGTTCATGAAGTTCTTAATTTTGGACTTCTTAGTAAAGGTTTTAGTTTTCGTTTTTTTGTTTCAGAAAACTGTGAAAGTATAGTTGAGGAAATTGATCTACCGCCCGATCTTAGTGTTTTCTTTTTTTCAGGAGATGGTACAGCAATGGTAATTAATTTTTCATTTTTCGACTAATTTTTCATTTTTCAACATTTCAGTTTGAGCTAATTTTTTAAATAAATTTTCATCATCCAAATCATAATGTGTTAAATTGATATCCATATTTGAATGTTCTTTTTTAGGATCATATTCACTCTTCACAGATCATCAGTAACTAATGGTAAAAAATCGGTCTGTGCTGATGTTGATTTGTATTTAGGTAATTCAGTTTCTGTATATGCATTTCGTTTAGAAAAGAATATTGTTTGAGTGACTATATCAAATGTAAGATTAATAGCCTTTTCTGGTCAGTTTTTTGTGTGTCTTTTGTTAATTCCATATTTGAGGAGATTTTGTCGATATAAGTACCATTTTTGCAATGGTTTTAATTTTTTGTCATATAAACCAATTCATTTTTTGATCTAATAAATCCAAGTTTTTATCATCTTGAAATAATTTACTAAATTTTGAAAATATTTCTGGTTGAATAACAATCATTCGCTGCATTATGACTTACTGAGCAATTTTCCTATTACACCAGATAATATAGTTCCGATTAAAGTTGGTAAAAATCCACCATGTTGAACTAATATTTTTCGTTTGGCTTTTATACTTTTCTTTGCACAGGCTAGGAATCTTAATTTTTTTTTATGTTTTTTTAATTTAGCTTTTTGTGCTGGTAAAATTTTATTATTACCATTTAATATATTGATTGCAATTTCAACAATAGTTTTTATAATATCATCATCACAATATTCAAAAATATTTTCACGAAATTTCTTCTTGTTGCACTTTCCTCGTACATGTAATATATGTTGGTTTTTCTTCAACAGTTTCATACTTTTGACAGTTGTTCAAATCACTCGTATCACAGAAGCATATGCAATATTCTTTTGAAAAAATATTAGTTCTAATACGAAACAAATCGTTAACGTCTTGTGTTAAATCCAATACAATATAACTATGTGGACCTGAGGTTGATTCATTATATACCCCCAGGAAACCTTTTATATTTTCCGGATATAGTTTTCTAGCAAGAGGAAAAATATGCGATTTGTCTCGATAGTTTTTGAAAAGCACTAAATATTTACAATTTAATGAAATATCTCTTGAGAATTTCCCCTGATGAAAAACATTTTGTGTTAACAATACAATAGATAAATTATGATGGTGCGAACCTTTAGTAAATAGTTCGCATACCTGTTTATTTGCAGAATCTAATATTAAATCATCTAAAACAATTAAAGTAGGTCTATTTTCATTCCCACTAAACTCTTTGGGACTACTGGTATAAAAGTCTATATCAGGAAAATCTATATTTTTTGCGGAACAGCAGATATTTCTGGGTTACACCATTTTATTTTTTCAATTTTCGGATAAATCAATCTGTCTATATTTTCAATTAAATTACATACAAATGTTGTTTTCCCACAACCAGATGGTCCCATGATGGGCAATCATCATTGTAAATAGATGAATAAAGTTAATCATTTTTGGTCTGTGTCTGATAAGAAACTGAATTTAAAATACAATTGAGAAATTATATAAAAGCAGCGAACATATTCTTAGTACAATCATTTTGAATTATGGAAGTAGAGGAGTTCTTAAATATTTATTCCTCCGTCTGATTAGATGATCATAAGAAACTAATATTACATCTATACACACACATTAAAAATTATTCTGGAGTAAATAAGTACACTTCAATTTATGGTACTTATTTTACCCTTTGTCCATTGGCATATGATAATTCTATTTCTGGGCCCGACACATTTGAATGTATACAATTGAAAATTCTAGCTTCACTTTGGAAGATTTAATTAAATGGTACGAGAATAATGTCAAGATTACAAGTTGTATCAGAAATTCATAGAGGTGCTAGAAGAAAATTTACGCGAAGAAAATTTATTGAAAAGGGTTTAAATAATACTTGGCAAATTAATTTGGTTGAAACGATTCCATATGCAAAATTCAACAAGGGATATAAATATTTATTAACAGTAATTAATACATTTTCAAAATTTGCGTATGCTGAACCGGTTAAAAAAAAATTGCTGGTAATCTTTTAATCGCAATGAAAAATATTTTTAAGCGGGCTGGTAAAAAACCAAAAAATTTACAATCTGACCAAGGTATGGAATTTTTCAAAAAAAAATTTCAAAATCTAATGAGGAAAAATAAAATTAATCATTATCATACATATTCAGAACCAAACACATGAATTGTAGAACGTTTCAATCGTACGCTAAGAAACACGATGTAGAAACAATTTAGTTTACAAGGCACATATGTATAAATGGTTAACTATTCTACCATAGCTAATAGAAAAATATAACTCAACATACCATCATACAATTAAACTCCACCTAAAAAGGTTACAAAGAAAAATGAGAAATTATTATTAAAAACTGTATACAATAAATTAAAAGTATTCCGAAAGCAAAATACAAAGTTGGAGATTTTGTTCGTATAAGTAAATTTAAAGGTATATTTGCAAAAGGTTATCAACCTAATTGGTCAACAGAAATATATACCATAGCAAAAATAAATAGAACTGATCCAATAACATACAATTTATTCGATTACACACAAAAACAAATAAAAGGCAGTTTTTATGAACTTGAACTTACATCTGTTAAGTTTCCTAAAGTTTACCTTGTAGAAAAAATAATAACAAACAAGGTAGAATGTAAACCAACGGTTTTTAAAAGCGCACATTTCCAAAACTCTATACAAACTGTTTAAAATTGTGACTTGCACAAAAATTTCAAAATTTCATGTAATAAGAAAAAACGTGAAAATAGGACATTTTTGAAATTTTGAGGGGCCGTAAGTCCGGAATCCTATATAACTAAGAAAAGCCGTTAACACACGTAAAAATATATTATTAAACCTTTAATTTTCATGTCTTGCCGAAGAAAAATGTTTACAGGTGTCTAAGTTACAGGTGTCTAAAAATAGCAAATTTTCAATTTTTGAGGCGTAATAACTCTTAAAGAGCGGGTGCTACCAAAAAATTTTCTGAGGAAACTTATACTAATTCTAAAAGTTATTTCTTGTCTCAAAATTTCAGATTCCTATCTAAAGGCGTGCCGGAGTTATGAAAAAAGAAATTTCATGCAAAATGTGCTTTTCACATAACGGTAAATTTAAAGAGTAAATAACAAAATATTACAAAATTTTAATATTTTTTTATATAGATAATAAAATTTCCGTTCTTCTCGCGGTTTTAGATTGCAAAACTATTACGCAGAACCTGAGATATATACATCTGAAAATGGAGCTTTTTCGCAATTTTGAAGAGCTGCAACTTTGGAACTCTTTACAACTAAAATAAACCTTTAACACACGTAAAAATATAGTACTGTAGTACTATATAGTAAATATAGTACTTTAATTTTTATATCTTGCAAAAGTAAAATGTGTACAGGTTCCTAAGTTACAGGTGTTTAAAAATAGCAAATTTTTCAATTTTTGAGCCCTAATAGCTCATAAACAGGGGGTGGCCCAAAAAAATTTTCTGAGCAAACTTATACTAATTCTAAAAGTTATTTCTTGTCTCAAAATTTCAAGCCTCTATCTAAAAGCGTTCCGGAGTTATGAAAGTAGAAAAATCATGCAAAATTTGGTTTTTACATAACGGTAAATTTAAATACTAAATTAAAAAAAATTGTATAATTTTGATATTAATTTACAAAGTTAAAAAAAATACCTGTCGAATAACGTTTTCAGATTGAAAAAATCTTAAGCAGAACATAAGATATATGCATTTAAAAATAGGGCTTTTTCAAAGTTTGAGGGGCTGTAGCTTCGTAATGAATGGGGCTACATGAAAAAGTTGTTCCACAAAATTATTTTTTTTATGAGACCTACCATGGTTAAAATTTTTATTCTCTATCTTTAACGGTGTAGAAGTTTTGTAAACAGACGGACGGACGGACTCATATTTTACCGCTTAAAAACGCCGTTGCAGCCGCAGCGCCATTGTTTTGCTCCTCTCCACATGACCATGCAAAATATCAAAGACACAAACCTTTTACTCGTACTTTACTGCTTAAAAACTTTGCCGTTTAAAAGTTCCACCATTTGCGTCGCCATATTTTTACCTGCTAAGATTTGCTGATTTAAAGCTCCGCCATTTGCAGCGCCATATCTGTACCTGGTAAGCTTAAAAGCTCCGCCATTTGCACCGTAATACCTATATAGTTAATACAATAGGTATTGCGGTACAAATGGCGGTACAATACTACTGTAGTTAATTGTTAACTGAATATTATATTTAACATACATTCTCTTTTATTCGGTTTATAACACATACAGCACAGCATGCAGATAACTAATCTTTTCTTTGTATTTTAAAAATTGTTTTATTGTAATACATTTGTAAATGTTATGCTAATGAATTGCAATATTATATAACTAGAATAAATAAAATTTATTTAAAACTATCAATCGAATCTAAATTACTTACAAAAACGTACATTAAATTACCAGTATTCAAATTATTATCTATCCTAGTATAGCAATACGAAGTTACAATGCAATATACACACTAATTTATTTTATTTAGAAAACTTTTGTTTTTTATTCAAGGTTAAATTGTATATCATTGTATATCAAAAAAAAGAATAAAAACCGTTTAAGTATATATATTTAAAATTAAAAAAAAAAACGAATTTAGTATAACCAGAAATTATATATATTTCCGGTATAACATAAAAGATGAATAAATTTCATATTGATAGATGTCGCGACTATTTGGGGCACAGCCTTATTTTATATAATTAAATATATTAAATTACCAAAGCAAATTGAAGAGAAAAAAGCATGCATTAATATAAAAAATAGAAATGTATATTGCTTCAAGTGGTGTTTAATATCAGCATTAAAAAACACAGCAATTAGAAATCCTCAGAGATGTGAAAATTATGCTATTGATAATATAGAAAGAAGCACAAATAATAATTTTAAATAAAGCAAAAGTGGCACAGTTAGAGTTTGGTAATTTAGAATTTTCACTTCATCATAATGCAATAAAAGAATTTGAAAGAATAAATACGTGAATAAGCATCACTATATATGAATATGAAAAAATATATGAAAGTTTCAAAAATTCTATAAAAATAATTGGACCCTACTACCATACAAAGGAAGTAAAAATCATCATATTGAAATGCTTTTAATTACAAAAAATAAAATGCCCTATTACGTTTGGGTTAAAAATTTTTCAAGATTAGTAAAATCAACTTTCAAAACACGGACACAAAAATTATTTTTGTCGAACATGTTTATGTGGCTTTACTTTACAACAAAATTTACAAATTCATAAAAAACAATGTAGAAACATCATTACCAAGTTACCTAGCCCTGAAAACAAATTTTTAAATTTTAAAAATTGGTATACAAAAATTAGGGTTCCATTTGCAATTTATGCTGATTCAGAAATTTTACTGGAACCTGTTTCAACATGTGAATCAAGTCCTAAAATTCCATCAACAACAAATATTAAAAGACATATTCCGATCGCTTTTTCATATTATATCAAATGTTCATTTGATAGTAATTTAAATATATAAGTATAAAGATTTCACAATTTATAAAATTTTTTTAACTTTTTTAGGATTGGATTGCGGAATGAACTTCATCACAGCTTTACTAAAAGATTGATTTCTTTTTGAAAACAATATTGAAAAACCGAAACCAATGAAAAGATAAACTGTAGAGGAAAAACTTCATCATACTAATAGTGTCATACATGTCATATTTGTGGAAAAAAATTTCTATCTAATGAAAATCGTGTACAAGATTATTGCCATCTAACACAAAGCCGAACTGTAGTATTTTGTCGCCTGGAGCTAACTTCTTGAAAAGGCGCCTATTGTAAAAATCAAAAAGAAATATAAAACATAAATTATTCAATTTTTTTTACGCGGGTATTTCGTTGCGGTTAGACGTGTTATCTTTTTTACGAGCTTAATAATTTATATTAAAGTATTTATATGGAAAGAAAATAAAAGGTTCAATAGATATTATAGAATGTAATAATTGTAAAAAATTATTTAACTTAATTAACTTCATTAAATATAACTAGGTGTTTTTAGATTATGAATGGATTTAAAAAAAAAAAATTATTTATTTTATACTGATTGATTGCCGCTATATTTAAAATATAAAATGAACTAACGGATATTAAAATAATGAAATGAAAGTGAATATTTTATCATCAAATAATGAACAAATTAGTCTATATTAATGAAAATATTATTTTAAACTTTTCACTTTTTATTTTAAAAATTGTGTTATAAACTTTATCTTTAATAAACTTTGAAATTTGAATTGCCTTTATTTGTTATTATTAAAATATTTTTGTTTTTTATTATTATAAAATTTTGAATATCTATATAAAAAATTTCACTAGTTTGGTAATTTCAAATATTTATTTCTGAGCACTGATGTATTAGTTAGAATGGAGTGCGGAAAATGTAACAGAGTATCAAAAGGTGGACTCAAGATCAATTGTGGTGGACTCAAGATCAACTGTGACAAAATTCTTTCAATGTTGAGTCTAATAAATGTTTAGTGTACAATAATAAACTTTGGATTTTACAAATTAAAATTAAATTAAATGGAGAGTTTTGGTTCGTTAATGTTCAGTATAAATCACCTAGTCAATTTGGTATTGTCGAATACGTGGAAGCCTTACAAGATTGGCTAGAAGATAATATAGAGCCAACAAATAAAAATATAATTTGTGGGGATTTCAATATCGATTATATGAAAGAAAATAATGATAAATTGGTTATCAAAAGAATAATTGATAGTTTTACTTTTAAGCAGGTTGTTAATTTCCCAAGAAGAGTTACTAGAAACTCTGCATCATTAATTTTTTTTTCCTAAGGGAGGTGGGAATCTTCCAAAGACACCAAGACTTTTCCCTTGGTAGTGTCAGATTCTTACTGACTAAACCCACCTCCCCCTTTAGCCAATAAAGTGGGATGAAACCCTTACCTGCGAACGTGGTATATTGGCTAGGGAGTAGGGATAGGAAAGGATAGGAAAATGGATACGGAAACATTGAATTGGGAGTGGGACTGTAAGGAAACAATGAATCCGCCTATTATTGTTATTTTGCTAACAGTGACTAAAGCCGTCACAACAGTTACAACATGTAGTAGTAGTATATATAGTACTACATGAGGTAATTATTGAAGGCAACCCCCACTGTCACTGTAGCGGCTGTTATTATTGGTATTAATATTCTTATTAATATTATTATTATTTTACTACAGAGTCAGCGCCATCAGTGGATTACAACGTGCAGCAGTATATAACACCTTACTTGCATGATATAACCAAAGATAGCCCCACTGTAGTAGCTATTATTATTATTACTATTATTATTATTATTATTATAATTATTGTTATTATTACTATTACAATTATTATTATTATTATTATTATTGTTATATTATTTGTACTATTTATTATACTATTTAATTATTGTACTATTATTATTGTTATTATTATTATTATTACTATTATTATTATTTTACCACAGAGTTAGCGCCATCAGTGGATTACAACGTGCAGCAGTATATTACACCTTACTTGCATTATATAACCAAAGATGGCTCTACTCTAGCAGCTATTATTTTACTATTATTATTATTATTATTATTGTTTTATTATTATTATTACTATTATTGTTATTATTTTGCTACAGAGTCAGCGCCATCCGTGAATTACAACATGCAGCAGTATATAACACCTTACTTGCATGATGTAACCAAAGATGGCTCCACTATAGTAGCTATTATTACTATTACTATTATTATTATTATTATAATTACTGTTATTGTTACTATTATTATTATTATTATTAATATTATTATTGTTATTATTACTAATATTAATTATACGATATACATTATTACGATATAAAAGTACTACATATTTTTTATTTATGACCTGACCGGGGTTTGAACCCAAGACCCTTCGATTGAAAGGTTGGCGACTTAACCACTGCGCCATGAGTCAGATAATTGACTATGTTAATATCAGTATAACAGAAATAAACTAAATTTTAATTGAGGAGAGAATTGATTGTAAAATTTCTGACCATCAAGCGATTGGAGTTAAAATTTTGGGACAAAAAATAAATAAATTTAAGCAAACAACAATAAGCTACATTAAAATTGATCAAGGTATTTTAGAAAACTATTTAAGGGCAGAGAATTTTCAAAGTATATGTTTGGTTAATGATGTACGTTTATGTGGAAATATGTTTAGGCTTGTTGTGGATAAAAGTATTCAGTTATTTAAGAAAGAAGCAGTAATACGTCATAAACAAGAAGAATGGTTTAATGAGGAACTTAGAGAACCTTCTGCAAAATCGTTAATTAGAGCCTAATAATCTAAAGATTCAGCGATGGAGCTTTCAATGAACATCAATGATAAACCCACTAACCTTTCTTGTCCCATTGATGATCTTAAATAATTTTTAATTATTTTTAGTTTGGAGAAAGATTCTTAAAGAAATGCATATATTCGGAAATATAGCAGTCACAATGTTCTTGGCTAAATAATTAAATATTTCTAGTGGATACATATTAGATGGCAATAGTGTAGCTAAATTTATTATTTCCTCGCAAAATTCAATACCGTCAATATCTGTATTGTCACCATCAGTTAATATTAACTGCAAATCCTTGCAGTATTTTAATATTTCCGATATATCTTTATATTTTAGCTCATAAATATTATTAAGAAATTCGTAATATTCAGTATGTTTTTCCATTTGCTCAAATCTCTCGGTGATTAATGTAATGGCAGGGTCAATAATGTTTGAAATTAAAACAATTTATTTTGTAGTTATATTGCGGTTCTAAAATAGGATCTTTTGCACCTTCGTACTCGAATTGTCTTTTTTTACGGCGTATTCTGGCAGTTTCGATAACTGGAAAGCGTCCAAAAATTTCCATTGTTTCAGCTATTTTTTGGCTTCATCAATAACGCTCAGAAAATTTGCATCTGACCGATATTCTTGTAAAAAATCCAAAACTTCATTCAAAAACCTATTGTATGTTAATAAATTTATTTTCGGGTTTTGCATTATTTTTGAAGATGAAAAAAATAAATATATTTGCTGAATAATATAAAAAAAGTTTGATACTTCTCCGCAGGCAGAGGCAGCATCGTCAACAACTAAATTAAGCGAATGACAAGTGCAAAGAATGAATGTAGCTCGTGGATTAATTTGCATAATTCTCCTTTGAACTCCGATATTTTTCCCTTTCATATTGGCGCCATTATCATAACCTTGGCCTCTCATATCTTCAATAGGAATGTGGTTAGTATTTCATTCATCAAGAATTTTGTTTGTTAAGCCATCGGCAGAGGTATTTACAACTGGAACAAATCCAATAAAATGTTCTCTGATTTCAAATTCACCACTATTTAAATCTTGCATTACAAAAGGTATAGTAATTGACATTTGTCCCACGTGACTTTGTCCACATGACAATCCACTATTATTGAATATTTATTTATTTTTATTTGGTCAATATTATGCGTTTTAATTTTTTTTTAAATCAGTTCTATTATCTCATTTTTAGTATGACTTAAATAATGAATTTTCGTCTATTTTGTGGCAATACCTTGTAAATGATCTGCGGCTGTTTGATGAAATTTTGCCAATAATTCAAACAGTTTTAAAAAATTACCATTATGTCTATCATTAATGTTTTCGTTTTGCTAAACAACCTCGTATTGCTAAAAAATGAGATGCAAGAAACTGTATAATAGAAATAATGCGTTTCAATATTTTTTTCCATTTATTTACTTGCATATTCTTTGCACGTTGTAAACCAGCATCAATAGTATTTTCAGTTTCAAGTCGGGAATCTAACTCTTTCCAGCGAATAATACTTTCAAAATGGCAACTAGATGACTAAGCAGCTAGATATGTTTTTAAAGTCCTTGACAAATGTGACCAATCGGAATAACCGCATATTGCCCAGTTATTATTTTGTTTTGAAAATAATTTACAGCCAAAACAAAATACAGCATCTTGTGACGTAGAATAAATCAACCAAGGCCTTAAAATAAAGGCCGCTGGAATTTCGTTTATACTTTCGTTCAGGTTAAGAGTAGCTTTTTTATTCGGTGGTTCATAATCGTCAACTACTGAGGAAATATTTTTATCGACATTAACACCAACTGTGGAGGTAGCTGAAGTTGAAGCGACTGGCAACAGTGATTTTCTAAAAAAAGATTTATCGTATTCGTCTGCTTAGTACGTCCATTTTCTGTGACATTTCTTTGTTTTTTAAACTCCCAACCAGATTTTTTCTTATTCTTTCCAAAAATTTTTTAAAATTATTTATAAGGCTTTAAAAAATAATAATTAAAATAACAGGTAAACTGTAAACAACTAATCTTAAGTAAAACTAAAAACTTACATCTCAATCTCAATGATTAAAATAAATATTTCTCAAGTGGAAATCAAATTAAATAACTGATATTAAAAATAAAAATACTAATTAATAACAATATAAACTTTAAAAACACAATAAACTATATGATTACTCTGGATACTTCTGTTATAAACAAAAACCAAAATCAGAATAACAAAGCTTACTATGTGAATAAATTTGAATTTTCTTTAAAGAAAAATCTAAATTTGAATTTCTACCAATAAAAAGCCAGTAAAACATTTCATAGTGACGATACCTATATTTCATTTCTGCAATTTTTGTGAAATGCAAAGTTTACTTTGTTAAAAAAATTTAATTTTGTTTAATAAAAGTTAATAAAATATAATTTAACATATCGAAATATATATTTATGTATAGGAAAAAGGAAATTATTAAAATAAAGATTGTATGTAGATGTGCGCATTTTATAATCATAGTCAGTTTAGTATGATAGTTTTATTAGAAAAAATTCTAGACACAAATTAATTTTTGAAGAATAGGCGTACCTGCCATATTTTTATTGTATTGCCGATTGTATTGCAAATGATATATATTTTTTATATAAATGATTAAATAATATATATTTTTTTTCAATTCTGGAAAATCTTCGAATGCTATTTACAGGTTCTACACTACATTGAGTTGAAGCTATTGTTAGCTTCCTAGCTTGTTATCTACCCAATAGGCAACGAGTAATAATAATATCTGTATTAGTACTTCTATAATCATAACTTCCGCGTTCCTTTCTTTTCATTTCTGCTTTAGATGGTAGTGAACAATTTTGCGGAATTCTGTTTTCTCTCATTGTTCCAGTTTCATTATAGCTGGAATTTTTTAAATAGCTCAGCAAATTAAATTCAGTAAAAAGATTGATCAGTCTCGTTGTCTTCATCCAATGTTTGGTCCGTTTGCTCAAATTGTTTTGCAACAATTTTTTTATATGAAACTTAGTGAAACCCTAAGATTGCCATATGGCAACACAACAATATTAACTCCTCAAAAAGTATCTTAAATTTATTTCATTATATTTATAAATGTATTTTAAAGAAAAAAAAGTATCTTAAATTTATTTCATTATATTTATAAATGTATTTTATATTATTTTGGGAATGTTACTAATAAATTTACGCCAATAAAAATGTTTACAAAATTACAGTAAGTTGTAATAATCAAAAAAAAGTTTCTTACCTATTTTTTACATCCATATTTTCAAATAGTTTTTTGACTGTTAATGAAACATGAAACAAACTGCATGAATGTCAATTTAAATATTTAAATTGACATTCATGCAGTTTGTTTTATGTTTCATTAACATTTCGAAAATTTACAATGTTTATAAACATTTTTATGCATTTGCAACACAGAAACAAAAAAAACCTTGCTACCCATTAAACTCATAAGCATTTTTCATGTTTCCATATATATGGCAACTTTAGGATATAAATAAGGGTTAAAAAAATTAGCATTTCTTGTTAAAAAGATAATTCTGGATGAGATAAGGGTATTATGGATTTGAATTTAGGATTAGAGTGTGAGAATTTGTGTTATAAAATTTAAAAATTTAATTATTAAATGGGTATTGATCATTATCGCCTTTTGCTACTGACATTAAATTTTCAATTAAGGCCTAAAATAATATCGAGAAAAAAAAATATAATAATTAGAAATAAATTATAAACTCACATAAAGCGAAAGGAACGTTACCTTATGAAGGTAATATTAAAATTATATGGCATGGATTTCAAGGAAGGATCTAAATAAATAAAAATAAATAAATAAATAAATCTAAATAAATAAAAATAATTAAAAATAAATAAATAAATTAAAAAATAATTTTATAAGATTGTTTAAATTTATTTAATAGAAGATTGGTAACACTTAAAAAACTGGTGAAAGGAATTTTTGATATTTATTTATTTATCTAAATAAATAAAAATAAATAAAAATAAATAAATAAATTAAAAAATAATTTTATAAGATTGTTTAAATTTATTTAATAGAAGATTGGTAAAACTTAAAAAACTGGTGAAAGGTATTTTTGATAAGAGGTTTTTCTTCAAAATATTATTATATAAAAGAGTTTTACGGAATTAGTTCAACAAATTAAAATTATAATGAGAAAATTATGCTATTGATAATGTAGAAAGAAGCACTAATAATAATTTTAAATAAAGCAAAAGTAGCAAAATTAGAGTTTGGTAATTTAGAATTTCCGCTTCATCATAATGAAATAAAAGAATTTGAAAGAATGAATCTGGAAATAAGCGTCACTATATATGAATATGAAAAAGGTTTCAAAAATTCTATAAAAATAATTGGACCCTACTACCATACAAAGGAAGTAAAGAACCATCATATTGAAATGCTTTTAATTACAAAAAATAAAATGTCCCATTACGTTTGGGTTAAAAATTTGTCAACATTAGTGCAAAATCAACTTTCTAAATATGGACATAAAAATTATTTTTGTCGAACATGTTTAAGTAGTTTTACTTCACAACAAAATTTTACAAATTCATCAAAAAGAATGTAGAAACATCATTACCACGTTACCTAGTCCTGAAAATAAATTTTTAAAATTTAAAAATTGGCTTAAAAAAAAGAGGGTTAATAATAATAATGCTGATTCAGAAAGTTTACTAGAACCAATTTCAACTTGTGAACCTAGTCCTAAAATTCCATCAACAACAAATATTAAAAAACATATTCCGATCGCTTTTTCATATTATATCAAATGTTCATTTGATAGTAATTTAAATATATATAAAAATTTTACAGGTATGGTTTAACAACTTATAAAATTTTTTTAACTTTTTTAGGATTGGATTGCGGAAAGAACTTCATCACAGCTTTAATAAAAGATTGTACATTTCTTTTTGAAAACAATATTGAAAAACCGAAACCAATGAAAAGATTAATAGAGGAAAAACTTCATCATACAAATAGTGAAACATGTCATATTTGTGGAAAAAAATTTCTATCTAATGAAAATCGTGTACAAGATTATTGCCATCTAACAGGTAAGTATATTGATTCAGCGCATAGATCTTGTAATATATTATTTCGTATACCTAAGTTTTTCCCTGAATTCTTTCATAATTTTTCTAATTATGATGCTCATTTAATATTTAAAGAGTTAAATTCGGTAAAGAGTATTATTTCAGTTCTACCCTGAAATGCCGGTTTATCAAAATATTGTTTATCAAAATCCTGTTTTTTTAAATCTTGTTTTTCAAAATCCTGTTTTGAAAATCCCACTGATTTTTCTTAAAAAAACCAGATTTTTTTAACCAAAGATGAAAAAATTTGAGAGCACGCCATTTTCTTGAAAAAAAATGTCTTGATTAAAAAATCTTGAAAAAAAAATATCTTGAATCAAGAAAATTTTGAAAAAAAAATCTTGAATTTATTCTTGAAATAAAATAATTTTCAAAATTTTATTTTGTCTTTTGAAAAAAAAAACAAAAATAACAAAATTAAAAGTTTTTCAACAAAAAAAAATACCAAATCAGGATTGCCCCTTTTTCCGGAATATTTATATTTATCTATTTCTATTATCTCATTTTTAGTATGACTTAAATAATGAATTTTCGTCTATTTTGTGGCAATACCTTGTAAATGATCTGCGGCTGTTTGATGAAATTTTGCCAATAATTCAAACAGTTTTAAAAAATTACCATTATGTCTATCATTAATGTTTTCGTTTTGCTAAACAACCTCGTATTGCTAAAAAATGAGATGCAAGAAACTGTATAATAGAAATAATGCGTTTCAATATTTTTTTCCATTTATTTACTTGCATATTCTTTGCACGTTGTAAACCAGCATCAATAGTATTTTCAGTTTCAAGTCGGGAATCTAACTCTTTCCAGCGAATAATACTTTCAAAATGGCAACTAGATGACTAAGCAGCTAGATATGTTTTTAAAGTCCTTGACAAATGTGACCAATCGGAATAACCGCATATTGCCCAGTTATTATTTTGTTTTGAAAATAATTTACAGCCAAAACAAAATACAGCATCTTGTGACGTAGAATAAATCAACCAAGGCCTTAAAATAAAGGCCGCTGGAATTTCGTTTATACTTTCGTTCAGGTTAAGAGTAGCTTTTTTATTCGGTGGTTCATAATCGTCAACTACTGAGGAAATATTTTTATCGACATTAACACCAACTGTGGAAGTAGCTGAAGTTGAAGCGACTGGCAACAGTGATTTTCTAAAAAAAGATTTATCGTATTCGTCTGCTTAGTACGTCCATTTTCTGGACATTTCTTTGTTTTTTAAACTCCCAACCAGATTTTTTCTTATTCTTTCCAAAAATTTTTTAAAATTATTTATAAGGCTTTAAAAAATAATAATTAAAATAACAGGTAAACTGTAAACAAATAATCTTAAGTAAAACTAAAAACTTACATCTCAATCTCAATGATTAATATAAATATTTCTCAAGTGGAAATCAAATTAAATAACTGATATTAAAAATAAAAATACTAATTAATAACAATATAAACTTTAAAAACACAATAAACTATATGATTACTCTGGATACTTCTGTTATAAACAAAAACCAAAATCAGAATAACAAAGCTTACTATGTGAATAAATTTGAATTTTCTTTAAAGAAAAATCTAAGTTTGAATTTTCTTTAAAGAAAAATCTAAATTTGAATTTCTACCAATAAAAAGCCAGTAAAACATTTCATAGTGACGATACCTATATTTCATTTCTGCAATTTTTGTGAAATGCAAAGTTTACTTTGTTAAAAAAATTTAATTTTGTTTAATAAAAGTTAATAAAATATAATTTAACATATCGAAATATATATTTATGTATAGGAAAAAGGAAATTATTAAAATAAAGATTGTATGTAGATATGCGCATTTTATAATCATAGTCAGTTTAGTATGATAGTTTTATTAGAAAAAATTCTAGACCCAAATTAATTTTTGAAGAAAAGGTGTACCTGCCATATTTTTATTGTATTGCCGATTGTATTGCAAATGATATATATTTTTTATATAAATGATTAAATAATATATATTTTTTTTCAATTCTGGAAAATCTTCGAATGCTATTTACAGGTTCTACACTACATTGAGTTGAAGCTATTGTTAGCTTCCTAGCTTGTTATCTACCCAATAGGCAACGAGTAATAATAATATCTGTATTAGTACTTCTATAATCATAACTTCCGCGTTCCTTTCTTTTCATTTCTGCTTTAGATGGTAGTGAACAATTTTGCGGAATTCTGTTTTCTCTCATTGTTCCAGTTTCATTATAGCTGGAATTTTTTAAATAGCTCAGCAAATTAAATTCAGTAAAAAGATTGATCAGTCTCGTTGTCTTCATCCAATGTTTGGTCCGTTTGCTCAAATTGTTTTGCAACAATTTTTTTATATGAAACTTAGTGAAACCCTAAGATTGCCATATGGCAACACAACAATATTAACTCCTCAAAAAGTATCTTAAATTTATTTCATTATATTTATAAATGTATTTTAAAGAAAAAAAAGTATCTTAAATTTATTTCATTATATTTATAAATGTATTTTATATTATTTTGGGAATGTTACTAATAAATTTACGCCAATAAAAATGTTTACAAAATTACAGTAAGTTGTAATAATCAAAAAAAAGTTTCTTACCTATTTTTTACATCCATATTTTCAAATAGTTTTTTGACTGTTAATGAAACATGAAACAAACTGCATGAATGTCAATTTAAATATTTAAATTGACATTCATGCAGTTTGTTTTATGTTTCATAATGAATTTAATGAAACATGAAACAAACTGCATGAATGTCAGTTTAAATATTTAAATTGACATTCATGCAGTTTGTTTTATGTTTCATTAACATTTCGAAAATTTACAATGTTTATAAACATTTTTATGCATTTGCAACACAGAAACAAAAAAAACCTTGCTACCCATTAAATTCATAAGCATTTTTCATGTTTCCATATATATGGCAACTTTAGGATATAAATAAGGGTTAAAAAAAATAGCATTTCATGTTAAAAAGATAATTCTGGATGAGATAAGGGTATTATGGATTTGAATTTAGGATTAGAGTGTGAGAATTTGTGTTATAAAATTTAAAAATTTAATTATTAAATGGGTATTGATCATTATCGCCTTTTGCTACTGACATTAAATTTTCAATTAAGGCCTAAAATAATATCGAGAAAAAAAAATATAATAATTAGAAATAAATTATAAACTCACATAAAGCGAAAGGAACGTTACCTTATGAAGGTAATATTAAAATTATATGGCAAGGATTTCAAGGAAGGATTGCTACTTTGGTTTTGGTAAATAAAAATGAGGACATAATATTACTATGATAAACAATATTTTAAAATGATAAAGGATTATTTAATAAATTTTTTAAAAGGGAGCTTCTAAAATTAAAAATTTTTAAATTGAATTATTTACAGAATATGTAATGCCTCATAAATCAGAAAATGATGAAGTGGAAAATATTTTTAATGTAAAATCTTTTAATAGTAAAATGGAAATTATACGAGCAGAACATGAAAGTGAAACTGAATTGGTAAATATGATAGAGAAGATTTCGAATGAAATCGGGGAATTGCAAGAAAAGAATTCTGGATGGAGTTTAAGTAAGTTACTTCATTTAGAAATAAATATAAATGAATATAAACCTTTAAAAGGTTCGCAATATATTAAATTACCAAAGCAAATTGAAGAGAAAAAGCATGTATTAATATAAAAGATAGAAATGTACATTGCTTCAAGTGGTGTTAATATCAGCATTACAAAACAGAGCAAGTAGAAATCCTCATAGATGTGAAAATTTATAATAATATTTTGAAGAAAAACCTCTTATCAAAAATACCTTTCACCAGTTTTTTAAGTTTTACCAATCTTCTATTAAATAAATTTAAACAATCTTATAAAATTATTTTTTAATTTATTTATTTATCTAAATAAATAAAAATAAATAAAAATAAATAAATAAATTAAAAAATAATTTTATAAGATTGTTTAAATTTATTTATAAACAATCTTATAAAATTATTTTTTAATTTATTTATTTATCTAAATAAATAAAAATAAATAAAAATAAATAAATAAATTGAAAAATAATTTTATAAGATTGTTTAAATTTATTTAATAGAAGATTGGTAAAACTTAAAAAACTGGTGAAAGGTATTTTTGATAAGAGGTTTTTCTTCAAAATATTATTATATAAAAGAGTTTTACGGAATTAGTTCAACAAATTAAAATTATAATGAGAAAATTATGCTATTGATAATGTAGAAAGAAGCACTAATAATAATTTTAAATAAAGCAAAAGTAGCAAAATTAGAGTTTGGTAATTTAGAATTTCCGCTTCATCATAATGAAATAAAAGAATTTGAACGAATGAATCTGGAAATAAGCGTCACTATATATGAATATGAAAAAGGTTTCAAAAATTCTATAAAAATAATTGGACCCTACTACCATACAAAGGAAGTAAAGAACCATCATATTGAAATGCTTTTAATTACAAAAAATAAAATGTCCCATTACGTTTGGGTTAAAAATTTGTCAACATTAGTGCAAAATCAACTTTCTAAATATGGACATAAAAATTATTTTTGTCGAACATGTTTATGTAGTTTTACTTCACAACAAAATTTTACAAATTCATCAAAAAGAATGTAGAAACATCATTACCACGTTACCTAGTCCTGAAAATAAATTTTTAAAATTTAAAAATTGGCTTAAAAAAATGAGGGTTAATAATAATAATGCTGATTCAGAAAGTTTACTAGAACCAATTTCAACTTGTGAACCTAGTCCTAAAATTCCATCAACAACAAATATTAAAAAACATATTCCGATCGCTTTTTCATATTATATCAAATGTTCATTTGATAGTAATTTAAATATATATAAAAATTTTACAGGTATGGTTTAACAACTTATAAAATTTTTTTAACTTTTTTAGGATTGGATTGCGGAAAGAACTTCATCACAGCTTTAATAAAAGATTGTACATTTCTTTTTGAAAACAATATTGAAAAACCGAAACCAATGAAAAGATTAATCGTAGAGGAAAAACTTCATCATACAAATAGTGAAACATGTCATATTTGTGGAAAAAAATTTCTATCTAATGAAAATCGTGTACAAGATTATTGCCATCTAACAGGTAAGTATATTGATTCAGCGCATAGATCTTGTAATATATTATTTCGTATACCTAAGTTTTTCCCTGAATTCTTTCATAATTTTTCTAATTATGATGCTCATTTAATATTTAAAGAGTTAAATTCGGTAAAGAGTATTATTTCAGTTCTACCCTGAAATGCTGGTTTATCAAAATATTGTTTATCAAAATCCTGTTTTTTTAAATCTTGTTTTGCAAAATCCTGTTTTGAAAATCCCACCGATTTTTCTTAAAAAAACCAGATTTTTTTAACCAAAGATGAAAAAATTTGAGAGCACGCCATTTTCTTGAAAAAAAATGTCTTGATTAAAAAATCTTGAAAAAAAAATATCTTGAATCAAGAAAATTTTGAAAAAAAAATCTTGAATTTATTCTTGAAATAAAATAATTTTCAAAATTTTATTTTGTCTTTTGAAAAAAAAAACAAAAATAACAAAATTAAAAGTTTTTCAACAAAAAAAAATACCAAATCAGGATTGCCCCTTTTTCCGGAATATTTATATTTATCTATATGCGAGATTCTGAATTAGGATGGATTTTAGAGTCGAATTCAAAAGCAGAGTTATACCATAACCTACATTAATTTTTAGAAGGCCTGGACATTGAAATGCTTAAATGTGTTTGTGCATATTGTAAATGTATTGTGAGAAAAAGCTTCGAAAAATGACATTTAATAAAAATTTTTTTTTTTTTGTTTTTGTTTAAGAAAAATGCCCAT
Organism: Poecilobothrus nobilitatus; assembly: GCA_947095535.1. Lineage (NCBI taxonomy): Eukaryota > Metazoa > Arthropoda > Insecta > Diptera > Dolichopodidae > Poecilobothrus > Poecilobothrus nobilitatus. The sequence goes on from OX352772.1 coordinate 225,620,374, forward strand.
TTTTAACAACTTTCTTTTCGAGTTTTCGATATGAAATATTCACCCAAACATGCCGAATAAATTTTAATAAATATATTAAAATAAAATTTGGAAATTTTTCTATAACATATCAAAATTTCAGCTTTCAACTCAAAATTTTCAACATATTTTCAGCAAAATAAAATTTTCAGTTTTTTTCTACCATTTGATATCGCCGGCATTTAATACTCTCAAAACATAATGAGAGTACACAATTTTAATAATTTTAGTGAACATAACCTAATAATTTAAAAGCTTCATAATAAATTGTGGTGCAAATTTGGTAAGTATATTTCAGTTTTTATATTTTTGATTATAATCAAAAATTATAAAATTTATATAAAAATAAAGTTTGAAGTTTTCTCTTTATGTCAGTAAAAAAATTAACTTTCAAATCATATTTTTCAGCAATATTTTCAAGGAACGGAGAAAACAAGTACCAGATTCTAGGTAAGCAATTTTCGTTTTTTTCTGTACAGTGTTTAAAAAAAAAATCGTTGTACATGAAATACTCATGCACTTACATAAATTAAAATATTCTTTTTATAATTAAAATTTTGAATTGCAATACGTTTTTACAAATATTAGAAAAAAATTAATAAATTATTATTTTATTTTTTAAATATCTTTGAATTTTAATAATATTTTATTTTATGTACTCATATTTTTGTAGTTGAATTTTTGAATTGAATTAATATTTTTAAAAGATTTTATTTCATATTTAAAAAAATTAATTCAATTATTTAGTGCCTTGTATTGCCTTTTTTAATTATTTACTTACATAAAATGGGTCGAAAATGTTCGGTTCTTGGATGTAAATCCAATTATAATAATAGCACGATATCTGTCGCTACTTTTAAATTTCCGGTTAAAGAGCCTTTGAAAACTTTATGGATAAGCGCTGTACAAAGATCAGACTGGCAACCAACAGCCTACAGTTCCATATGTAAATTACATTTTTCAGAATCGTGTTTTAAATTAAATAATGATCAAAGGTCGCGTTTAATGCCAGATGCAGTTCCAACTATTTTCACGAGTTACTCGGTAAATTTAATAGAAACGAGTAATAAAAATTTACGCGGTGACAATTTAATTTTAAATTTCTCTAATTTAGTTTTAAATATTAGTAAAAAAGGAAATTTAAATGACTGGAAATTATATAAAGGTCAAAATAATATAGTTTTATATATTTTAAAAGAAAATAATCACTTTGGATGTGATTTTAAATTTAGAATAATAATTAATAACGATCTATCAGTTACCTGCTTAACAGGTAATACAGAAACAAAACAATTTCAAAATGTTTTGTCGGAAAATACGAAACTTGTATTTTGGTCTCAGCTAAGACAGATTATATCGCTTTTCAATAGCGTAGAATCAAACTCTGAAAATAATTCTTCCTTTCTTTTAGAAGAAGCTTTGCTTCTCCTTAAACATTGTTTAAATTCAGAGAATGATATTGAAAAGCGCGAAAAATTAAATATTATTATTGACCAAATTAACCTTTTAGATATGAACTTACCTAAATATAGTTGTGATACCATCGTAATATCATTTTTAATTTTTGCCCACTCAAGATCTACTTATTCTATTATTTCTAATTTTCTTTCTCTTCCATCCGGTCGGCATCTTCGAATCTTCAAAATTGCACATAACACCTAATTATAAAAATGATAAAAACGATGACAACTATTTAACTGCAGCTTCTGAATCCTTAACGGAACGTGAAAAATTTGTAGCTATATTAATTGATGAAATTCACATAAGTCAAGGTCTACAATATAAATCGAACAATATTGTAGGAATGGCTGATAATAATCCCAATGAAGTTGCTAAGACCGTTGTTGCCTTTATGGTAAAGTCTGTTTTTGGTAATTTTAAAGAAATTGTTCGATTGTTCCCTGTGTTCCGTCCGACTGGTCAGTATTTAGCAGATACTACAAGAGAGGTTATTGATTTTCTTCAAGCAAAGGGCTTCCGGGTTTTGGTTATCATAACTGATAACAATAAAATAAATCAAAATATGTTCAGTATTTTTAATACTGAAAGACAAAATTATTTTCCAAACCCTAACGGTCAGAGTAATATATACTTAATGTATGATACTGTTTATATTTTTAAAAATATTCGAAATAATTGGCTTTGTGCACCAAATAAAGTTCTAATGTTTTCTGATTTCGAAACAAAAGAAATTAGATATGCCCGTTTTGCGCATTTTTCGGAATTATTTGAAAAAGAAGAAAATCTCCAAATTAAAAAAGCTTATAAAATTAATAGGAAAACCTTAAACCCTACTTCACTTCAAAGGCAAAATGTTCGCCTAGTAGATAATATATTCCACCCCTCAACAATATCTTGTTTAAAAGAATCCCAAAAAATGCGGCCGACTGGTGACTTCTGTGAAATTATCAGAAAATGGTGGGATATATGCAATACACGGGGTAAATTTCAAGACCTTAAAACTAGAAATGAATTGGGTAAACCTATATATAAGACAACAGATTTCCGTCTTAATTTTTTAAAAGAATTCTGTGACTGGTTATCAGTTTGGAATAATAATAATAACAAAAATTGTTTAACAAAAGATACCTTCAACGCTTTAGTATTTACTACTAAAACGTTAATAGATTTAGTAAATTTTTCCTTAACGAAACTGCCTATAGAATTTGTCTTGCTAGGGAAATTCCAGACTGATAATTTAGAAAACAGATTTAGTCTTTATCGGTCTCTAGCTGGATCCAGTTATCATGTTTCGTATACGGAAGTGATAGAACAAGAAAAAAAAATTAGGATTCATCAAGTTTACAAAAAATATGTAAACGAAATAAATAATTTGAAAAAAGAAATTGGAGAAAATACTTTGGAACACGTAATGGATTTGGAAATATTTGAAAAAATTTTTGATTCGTCAGATTATTTATCTGAGGCAGATTTCGACCCCGATTCTAATTTGTATGCGGGAGGATATGCCTCAAAATCTCTAAAAAAATGCATTAAAGGCGTCGATTGCAAATATTCCTGAAAGAAAGGGGAATTGAATCGGGCTCAGATTATTTTGACGAACTGGACAGAGAGGGCCTTTCTTTGCCTACAGATCAGATGCTTTATCTTCTTTTTCATATGACTGCAATCTTTCAGGAAATTTTACGGGACTATGACTTAAAAGAAAAATTTTTTGGGACCATTAATCAAAAAGGATTATTAATTAAACTTACATTTATTAGTCTTGGCATAGGCCAATACGACATAGATTTGGAATCGACGTGCAAATGTGGTACGAAAAGTCGCGATATTTTTTTCAAAATTGGTAAAATTTTTTCAAATATTTTATTAAATAATTTCGTTAAAGATAAAAATGACATTTTAAAAAGTAATAAGGAAAATAGAAAATTAAATAAATTTAATTAAAAAAGGCAATATTTTGTGATATTTTTTTTTGTTTTAATATTTTTTTGTAAATAATTTATTTTATACATACTTGTTAAATATGAATTATATTATTTTGTTTTTTTTTTTTGTTAAAAAATTATTTATTTATTTTATTATTATATAAATATTTTTTATTTTTTATATATATTAATATATTTTTTTTTTCATTATTCTAGTTTAAGTGGACTAGGCCTTCAGGCGATACCACTTTAAAAAAAACGCGCCATATTCCCTACCTCAAAGGTGGTGTGGAAAGGGGAATTACTTATAATGTTAATTTATTTCATTATATTAATAAAAACTACATATAAGTTAACATAAATTAACTTATTGGGAAAACAATTAAATAATTTATTTTTTGCACTTAATTTTATATGCATTCTAAAAAAATTTACTTTATTTACTAAACCAAATTGATATTGCCATAAAAATTATATTGCAACTTTTTTTTTGCTCAGTAATGTACCAAATCAAAGTTTTTTTAAAAAGTTTTTAAGAAGCTTTTTTTTGTTGAAAAGTAATTGGAAGACATTTTTTAAAGTGCATATTTATGAATGAAAATTTACAATTTTTAAAAATTTTCTTTTACTAAAAGACGTAAAAAAAATGGAACTTTTGACGAAATTGAAAAAAATCTGTAGTTTTCGTGTTATTTCCAGATTTCTAGGAGGACTACTATTTTTTCCCATAAGACTACGTGTATTTTTTTTGAAAAAAAGGACTACTATTTAGCTTTCTTCTCTCAATGTCCAGGCCTTCTACAAATTAATGTAGGTTATGGTTATACGCTTTCTCCAGAATATTTATTTATATGTATGTGTAAACTTATATTTTTAAATTTTGCCTCCAGCTTTTATATTAATTTCACAGACTTTAAAACTTATATATACTTATATTTATATATATATTTGACATATTGAAATAAACTTTTTCAAAGAAATCTCGATTGTAACAATATAGTTTAGAAAATTACAGAAAAATTTGCTATTAAAAATTTATTTTCTACTTTTTAGTTCAAAAAACCTGTTTTTTCAAAAATTTTTTTTATTTATTTTATTTTATTCTTTTTATTAACGACAAATATAAGTATTAAATTGATATTTTTTTTTTGCTTGTTTAATTTTGAATTTTTACAGCTGCCATTACAGTCTATAATTATATTATTACCTGTTATAATATAGAATACTAGGGGCCCCTGTTAATATGTAATCAAATTTTATTTTGAATCCCAATTCATATAATAGACAGTTGCAGTTTAGAAAAATAGAATTTATGGAAAAAGTACAATCCGTAAAAAATCAGAAAGCAAAACTAAATTCGTCAAAACACTAACTGAAGTCTATAATTATAATTTAGTAGTTTTCAGCCACACACTACGTATTATGAATTCCGTTTCAAGCTTTGAACATCAGTAACTACATATATTTTACGATTTTTCTACTATAAAACCTATACATAATATTAATAATAAAAAATAAACAACACATTTCATATTTATATTACAGTAGTATGGTACCTACGATAGTCGGTAGTATGTAGTAACAAAACGTACACAACAAAACAGAATAACAAAAAAAAAAACAAAATTATAAGAGACATTCCCACTTACTCTCTTTAAAATTGTGTATTTTTTTTTCCTCTCGAGTCGACTCGACCTCAACGGCTCAACTATTCTTTGGCTATATGTAAGAAATGTAGTATGTACTTTAACTTATGCATGTATAAAGAAAAAAATTTAAAAATTGATAGAATTCATCATTTATCACAATATGTATTGAAATTTTAAATAATGATGAATGATGAATGATATTGATCTGATATTAATAATCAATATGTATCTAAGTATGTACTTAAGTATGACCAGCGGGAAGAGTTTCTTTAAAATTCAAATATATAATTGTTTTGGTTTTGTACTTTTCTATTAAATTGTTGCATTTATGTGTGAATGTTTGTATATTATTTGAAGCGATTATAGAAAACTTTTCTAATTGTATTCTTTTTTGAATTCAATTTCTTCTCATATAAGTACTTAAATTTTAGTATACAGCAGTTCTTACAACCAAAATTATATTTGAATAATTTTTTATTTTTAAATTATTTGTATGTCAATTTTATGCAGGTTTACCGTTTGTACAATTGTGATAATATTTGTACGGTCTTCTCGCTCTCTGTACCATGTACAATCTTAATCAAGGATTGTACGCCAAATATACGGTCTTTTCAGATTTTAAATTTCTTACATTAGGGCAAGGTAAAACGAACAACAGCAATATTGCTACAGACAATATTGCTAGTTCGAAATAAATGTTTTAAAGTTACGTGGCGAAAACAGAATAGGTATCCGTAAAACATTCGTAAAATGCACAAACAAAGTTTGGAGCAAAATTCAGTTAATTTTTTTTATAGACCACGTTGTCTGTAAAAATATTGCCGTTCTTCGTTTTAAATTGCCCGAATGTAAAAAATTTAAAATCTGAAAAGACCGTATATTTGGCGTACAATCCTTGATTAAGATTGTACATGGTACAGAGAGCGAGAAGACCGTACAAATATTATCACAATTGTACAAACGGTAAACCTGCATAAAATTGACATACAAATAATTTAAAAATTTCATTTTGTCATTTACGACTCGATTATCCGTAAAATCAATATATATGAATTGTAAAAAAAAAACCTATAACAAATTTTTTTTTTTATTAATTATAATAACATAAGTATATATTAATAACCTTAAGATACCTTACTCCAAATTTGTATTTATAAACTATTGAATGAATATGAATTGAGAAAAAGATTCAATTTAATGAATAACGACCCAGAGCCAATAAATTCACCGCTCTTCAATATATAACAATAAATAATTCAATAAATTAAAACTGCCTTTGGAACACATTGAAATTTATTTTAATTATTAATTATTAAAATTTTGTAATCAGTTTTTATACTCTTTTTTCTTTTTTTTCCTCTTACTTAATAATCTTTTTTGTTTTCTGTTAAATGTTATTTATTAAAAAGAAATTCTTAATGTAAAGTTTATTCGAAAATGTTAAATTCAAAAATAGTTTTTTTAAATGTTAATCGTTAAATTTTATCTGTTAAATGTTATAACTATATTTGGTACATATGTAACACTAATTTTAAGCATTTTAATTTAAACTTTTAGTCTTAGTCAGTAGCTGAGGATGACATGTTTTGATGTCGAAATGCATTCTGAAATTTGATAAACGATATTTGAAAGATTTTTATTTCATTTGTTTTTTTTATTCAATACCGTTTATTAAAAAAGATAAGTAAAATCAAAAAATTTATTATAAGTTTTTTTTTTACAATTCATAAGAAATAGACTTTAAAAATATTTAAAAACAATCAAAGTAACATTTTTTGTTCTCTTTTTTTTCTATTCGTTTTTATTTTTCATCCAGTATTACATTTTCCTTTTTTTTTGTTTTCTGTTATTTAAGTACGCTAAGTATTTCTTTTTTTTTTTTTAAATGTTTAATTTATACATGCATTCTATTTAAAAAATATAAATTATAACCTATAGAACATTCTGAATTTTTTTTTGTTCGTTTATATTTACCGTCCATTCATATGCATACTTAAAATTTTTTTTTGTTCTTTTATGTTTACCGTCCATTCATATAAATATAACTGTTGCCTACATATTAAAAAATAATAAATCGATGAATCAACTAAATAATAATAGTTGGGAATTTGGTGTGACTCTGTTAGCAGATTTTTAATAGTAGACCACACATAAAAATATGCATACCATTTTTGTACATGTACATATGTAGTAAAAAAATTTGGTTTTAAAAGTATGTAATTGAGAATATATTAACTTGCTTACTTCTAAATGCGTATATTTTTAAGAAGCTTTTTTTTGTTGAAAAGTAATTGGAAGACATTTTTTAAAGTGCATATTTATGAATGAAAATTTACAATTTTTAAAAATTTTCTTTTACTAAAAGACGTAAAAAAGATGGAACTTTAATGTTCCCTTAGGGCGAAATTGAAAAAAATCTGTAGTTTTCGTGTTATTTCCAGATTTCTAGGAGGACTACTATTTTTTCCCATAAGACTACGTGTATTTTTTTTGAAAAAAAGGACTACTATTTAGCTTTCTTCTCTCAATGTCCAGGCCTTCTACAAATTAATGTAGGTTATGTTTATACGCTTTCTCCAGAATATTTATTTATATGTATGTGCAGAGCCTGTTAGAGCTTTTTAGAGGCCCAGGTCTGACATTATATGTGGCCCCCTATATAATGAAAAATATTAAAAAAAATGAAATTTTTACTGATAAAAAATTTATTATTTCAAAAATAAAAAAATATATTCCGAATATCAAAGTATAAATATCAAAGTAATATTAATTAAAATTTAAAAATGCGCTTTTCGAGCCTTTAGAGCTGCAAAAGAACTTATAATTTCAGAATAGTCCACATTTTTAGCTATATCCCAATTAATATTTAACGTCGCCAGACCATTTACACGATCCTGTATCATGGTTGATCTTAAATAATTTTTTATCCGTTTGAGTACGCTAAAACTCCTCTCTGCCTCTGCTACGCTAACTGGCAAGGTTAAAAATATTCTCAGAGCAATAGCAATATTTGGATAAATATTTAAAAACCCCATTTCGATTATTTCTTTTAAAAGCTCACACGGTTTCGTGCAGCCTTTAAAATTTGATTTATAAACTCTTTTAAGAAATTTAAGTTCTTCCAGAATTTCTTCATCTATTTGATTTTCATATTTTGTTTGTAAAATTCTTGCTGCTTCAATTAAGCTCTTTTCTTCCATTTCATTAAAATTCCATAAAACTTCAAATAAGTTGCATATAGAGGAAACAGCTTTAAATCTTCGCGTAAGTCCATTTATTATAGAATCAATGATCTCGTTAAAAATGTGGTTGTGAAAATATGCTTCTGCAGATACTTGATCTTTTATTCGACGATTTGTAATAAATTCTGTAACAACGTTATTAGCTGCTGCAATTTTCTTTGACTCTGAAAGAACCGAAGCCCATGCATTTTTAATTTCCTTTATATCTTCAATAAGTTTATCAATATTAATTTTTTCTCTTGTCAATGTTGATTTCCGCGCTTGGAGAATTAGATTTGTTTCATGCAATAGAATCAAAACCTTCATCCAAATTGTAGACATCACGACACATTCAAATGTTGATAAATATTTTTTAAATGATTCAATCTGAATCTGAGCATCAGCTGAAAGATTGCATAACTCAAATTCGTTTACGGCTGATAATAAGGATTTTAAATGAAGGGCCACTGGCTTAACAGCATCTATTCTAGCAGACCATCTAGTTTTTGAAATGTTGTGTAAAGAAATTCCGTGAAGATGTTTTTTTAAAATCTCCCATCTTTTTGGACTACTGCTGAAAAAGTTATATAATTGCTGAATAGTTCCAAAGAATTTTATTGCTTCTTTACAGGATTCTGCTGAGTCAACTCCAACAAGATTTAAAGTATGATTACCGCAGCTACTGAACATGCAATTGGAATTTTCGACCGAAAGAAGCGCTTGTACGCCGTTATATTTTCCAGCCATATTGGCACCATTATCATATCCTTGCCCAACACAGTTTTGAAAATTCAAGTTTAAATCTTTTAATCTACACAATAAGCGACTAGCAATTTCTTTACCAGTTTTTTCCGAAAAATCATCAAAAGATATAAAACGTTCTTCAATTGAAAAATCCAATTCGCTTAATTTAACATAACGAATAATCAAAGTAGTTTGCTCTTTATGAGATGTATCTGGAGTTGCATCAGCAATAATAGAAAAATACCTAGCGTTATTAATTTCATCGATAATTTTTTTTTGAACAAATGAGCCACATAGGTCGATAAACTCATTTTGAATTTTATTTGAAAGATAATGAACTTGTAATCTCTTTTTTTCTTCTTGTGATGCGCGAACTTTTGTAACATGTTCTGATAATATTGCATCATATTTACTTAGAAGTTCAACTAAGCCCAGAAAATTACCATTATTTGGATTTCCAATGCGCTCATTAGATCCAAAAAAAGCTAGTCCTCTCTCGGATAGAAAAAATATTATATCAAGAAAACGTTCCAAAAGCTTTTTCCAATATGTGACTTCGTTTTTAAGTTCTTTTACCAACAAGTTATCTAATACACGATTATTCAAAGCAGCTTTTTGTGCATTTTTCCACGAAATATACATTTCCTTGTGTAAAATAGAATTTTCGTGAGATGGTATCCGGTCATTTAACTTTTTCCAACCATTTTTTATGCTGTATCCCAATTTATCCGTTAAATATGAAAAATGCATGTTGTTATTTAAAATGTAACATGGTGCGCAATAAATTGATTGGTTTTTGACGCTCCAACATATCCAGTCTCTATCACACGTTTCTCCATTTGCAAGGTTCTTTGAAAGTAAACGATATGGAAATCCACGATTGGCGGAGTCTTTTGAAATATTTTTTGGGATTTCAAAGCGAGTAATTTTCATAAATGCTTGTATTTGAGCCTGGTTATTTTTATCTAGCATTCCAATATCGGAACACATTATTGTTTCAATATTCAGTATGTTTACTTCAATTTCACTTTCAGGTTGCACGCTATCATCATGTAATTCCATTGCACAAACTACATCATCTTGCACAGTAATTACACTCTCAATATTTTTAATGGTATTATCATCAAGTTCCTCTATTTCTCTAACTGTATTTGCTGTAGTTTGAACCGCGGAATCTTCATTATTAAATATTGCAGGCCTTTCTACTTGATTTGATGAATCTGTATTGAAAAAATGTGAAATAGGTTTTATACTTTTAATAGCTGACTCCTGAAGTTTTTTCTTTTGCCTTTTGCTGGCACCGCTTTCATAGGTCCTCTTCATGTTTTAATTGCCGCCCTAGTTTATTTATTTTTATTTATTATCAATAATCAAAGCCAAACAAAAGATAAATTACCCGTTTTCCTAATTTTATGTAGTTTAAAAAAATCAAATTGTTCAATTCAATTACAGAGAAAAAAAAATTAAAACACTTTAACTTTAAAACACTTTAACAACGTCAAAGGCAAACTGCTAATAAACTTTTATATAATAATTTGAATTTGAACTCATGTAACAAATAAAAGCCTACTATTCTTTAATAATTTTTCTCTAAGATTTTGAAATCATATTGGCAGTTAGTTCTTAGTTATACAAGTGCAATGAAAAAAAATGAGAATCTCAGGAAAAGCGAAAATATAATTGCACCAAAAATAAGGCCTCCTATTCTATAGTTGAATTATATTTTATCATAGAAAAAAAAATTGTTGCCCTACGTAAAAGTGCGAAATACATTTTTTGATCGTTTGGTGTAGTATCAAATAGTGTTATTTGGAGCCCCCTAAATTAAGAGGCCCATGCCAAAAGACCCTCATGACCCCCCCTCTTCCAGGGCCTGTGTATGTGTAAACTTATATTTTTAAATTTTGCCTCCAGCTTTTATATTAATTTCACAGACTTTAAAACTTATATATACTTATATTTATATATATATTTGATATATTGAAATAAACTTTTTCAAAGAAATCTCGATTGTAACAATATAGTTTAGAAAATTACAGAAAAATTTGCTATTAAAAATTTATTTTCTACTTTTTAGTTCAAAAAACCTGTGTTTTTAAAAATTTTTTTTATTTATTTTATTTTATTCTTTTTAGTAACGACAAATATAAGTATTAAATTGATATTTTTTTTTTCCTTGTTTAATTTTGAATTTTGCGGCCGTGCAGCCGCGCAGCTGCTAAAAATCATTCGCGCACTGGTTTTCAAAATCCGCGCACTTGTTTTTTTTTTAATTTTTAGAAATATTGTTACAAAATTATTTATATTCATATACAAAGTATACAACATATTTAAAAAAAAATTTTTAAAACATATTGAAAATTTTGAAAATAAAACCCCATGAAAAAAACAGTTAGTTACTTTCATCAAACTACCGGCTTTCTTTCACATTTACCATAGCAACGGCCGTTTTTTATTTTTGCATTCTTAAATTTCATGGCAATTTATTTTATGCTTTATTATTTTCATTAGTATCTCTGTAACTGTGCAACTAAATAAATTCGTGTTTGTTCAACTTAAAAAAAACTAATTTGTTTTATAACTGGAGATTGTGGTAAAATTTAAAGTGTTTGCAATAATGAAAATAAGTTAATAAATTTCTAGGACAAAAAAAAAGTAAATCCTGAACAAAAATTCAAACAATCTGCTAAAGAAAATTATCATATTAATTTTATAATTATAAATTATTTTATATTCAAAAAGAATTATTTCTAAGTTATACTTAATTTATAATAATACTATATTTATTATAAATTATATTAATTAATACAAAACTATCAAACATAAACATATATTTCCAAATGTAAGTATCAATCACATTTTAACATTTCTTTAATTTTTTTTTTTATCATAGACATCATAATTCTTATAATAGCTTATTCTTACATATTAATTTATTCTAGTTTATCAAACTTCTTACTAGAAAGAAACCTTTTAATATGTCAAGCTTAAACAAAAAAAGGAAAACATCCTCAATTTTCAAAAAAGAGTGGCTAGATGAAACACAAATGCCAACTTCATCTAATAAAACCATAAAAGTTAAAATTGGAGAAATTTTCATTTACTGTGTTGAAAAAGATGAAGTTACGTGTAAATTTTGTTCAGAAGTAAGTGCTCCAGGAGAATTTTCTAGTGGAAAAAAATGGAGTGACTGGAAATTAGATTGTTTAAAAAGACATTTAAAATAAAAGGTTCATAATGATTCTGTATTTACTATAAGGAATCGAAACGCAGGTGGAATTTTACGTCTTTTAAACGAAACGCCAGAAACTTCTAAGAACAGAGCCGATTGGGCTGAACGCAAGCGATCTGATCGGAATATGGTAAAAATTCTTATTGATAATGTGATACTTGGAATCCAAATAAATACATCTATGCTTTCAATGCAAGCAATATATGAACATATGGCTAAATATGTATCAATTCCTCATTCATGGCGTAGTAAATATTATGCATATGAATTTGTCGAATGTATAAATTTCATAATAAAACAAAAATTCATTAATGAATTACGTAAATCGAGTTTCCATACACTGACAATAGATGAAAGTACAGATATTTCTGTACAGAAAATATTAATAGTATACATGAAATATCGACCAGAATGTGAATTTGTATACAGAACTGAATTTTGTGGTATTTTAAAAATGACCGGTTGCGACAGCATTTCTATTGTAGAAGCAATTAAAGCATTTTATGCTGACAATAATCTAAATTTACAGAAAATGGTACTCTTTACTTCTGATGGAGCTTCAGTTATGTTAGGAAAAAATAATGGTGTAGCAGCACGACTTCGACATGAAATTAAGCATTTATCTGAACAACATTGCGTAGCCCACAAAGAAGATCTTGCCATAGATGATGCTTGAAGACAGGTCTCGATCATGCAGGATATCGAAACACTTTTGAGGACAGTTTACACTATGTTTCACCGATCGTCTATAAGGAAAGAACAATTTCAAGAAATGACTATTTTAACAGAATGTGATGCACTAGCGTTTCGACCACTCAATGAAGTAAGATGGCTTTCTAGACACTTTGCCGTGAAAGCTTTAATTCGAAATTATGATACCCTAATTGACTACTGCACCGAAAAGGTCCAAAATTTTAATGATCCTATTAGCAAATATTGTTTGAAAATGCTTAAAAATCCGCAATACCATGTTACAATGGTAATTTTAAATGAAGTTTTATGCGACCTTGCTGCACTAACCAAATTATTTCAAAGAAGTGGTTTAACATCATTGGAAGCTATTCAGTTTGCAAAAGGAACTATAAATAAACTGAAAAGTCAGTATTTGAGTGATGTAGTATATTGGATGATGATGTCAAGAAACTTTTAGCTCTATCAAACAATGACGTTGATACATCTGCAATTATTCGATTTATTGAACTTTTATGTAAACACTTGGAGAGTAGGTTCCCTGAAGAAGATTTTATAGAGTGGTATGCATTCGATCCTGGTGCAATAGCGAACACTACTAACTTTGAATTTGGGAAAGAAAGTGTTCTAAAGTTAGTACGAAAATATTCTATGTTTATTCCCAATTTTAATAACACTGCAGCAGAGACGATATGTCAGCAATATACCACATTAAAATTTATTGTGGCCGAAAAATACAAAGCTGGTTCAATTCAAACAATCACGGACTTGCTGAATTTCGTTTTAAAAGATGACCAATTCAATTAACTGAAATTTTTACTAGACATTAGCTCAACATTTCTAGCATCAAGTTGCGATTGTGAACGTGGATTCAGTTTAATGAATTCTATAAAAACTAAATCTAGAAATAGAATTGAAATTAATCATTTGGAATGCTTGATGCGAATAAAATCACATTTATTGTCTCAAAAAAATATAGATTTAGATGAAGTTTATCAATATTGGGCTAATGAAAAAGACAGACATGAAAAAATGCAGTAGTGGACATTCCGTCGTTTAATATTATATATTTTCTTTTATAAATCCAAATAATTAAATTTAAAAAGAATATTATAAGATAAGTATGTACATTATGAAATGTAAATTGAATAAATAAATGAAGTATTAATATGCATTAATTACTAAGTCAATATGTAGCTTTAGATATAAATATGAATTATATAGGAAAAAATGAATTACATATATAATAAATTAAATATTTAATTTTTTAATTTTTGTTTTAATTAATTTTTATGCAAATTTTCTTTGTTGGTGTCTTTTAGTTGGTGTACGTATATTTAGAATACTTTGTATTGTGACTGAGGAGTATTATGTCTATTTATTTATCGAGTTCGAAATAAATGTTTTAAAGTTACGTGGCGAAAACAGAATAGGTATCCGTAAAACATTCGTAAAATGCACAAACAAAGTTTGGAGCAAAATTCAGTTAATTTTTTTTATAGACCACGTTGTCTGTAAAAATATTGCCGTTGTTCGTTTTGAATTGCCCGAATGTAAAAAATTTAAAATCTGAAAAGACCGTATATTTGGCGCACAATCCTTGATTAAGATTGTACATGGTACAGAGGGCGCGAAGATCGTACAAATATTATCACAATTGTACAAACGGTAACCCTGCATAAAATTGACATAGGTACAAAATATTTAAAAATAAAAAATTATTCAAATATAATTTTGGTTGTAAGAACTACTGTATACTAAAATTTAAGTACTTATATGAGAAGAAATTGAATTCAAAAAAGAATACAATTAGAAAAGTTTTCTATATCGCTTCAAATAATATACAAACATTCACACATAAATGCAACAATTTAATAGAAAAGTACAAAACCAAAACAATTATTTTTTTACAATTATTTGAATTTTAAAAAAACTCTGCTCGCTGATCATACGTAAGTAAATACTTAGATACATATTGATTATTAATATCAGATCAATATCATTCATCATTCATCATTATTTAAAATTTCAATACATATTGTGATAAATGATGAATTCTATCAATTTTTAAATTTTTTTCTTTATACATGCATAAGTTAAAGTACATACTACATTTCTTACATATAGCCAAAGAATAGTTGAGCCGTTGAGGTCGAGTCGACTCGAGAGGAAAAAAAAATACACAATTTTAAAGAGAGTAAGTGAGAATGTCTCTTATAATTTTGTGTTTTTTTTGTTATTCTGTTGTGTACGATTTGTTACTACTACCAACTATCGTAGGTACCATGCTACTGTAATGTAAATATGAAATGTGTTGTTTGTTTTATTATTAATATGTTATGTATAGGTTTTATAGTAGAAAAATCGTAAAAAATATGTAGTTACTGATTTTCAAAGCTTGAAACGGAATTCATAATACGTAGTGTGTGGCTGAAAACTACTAAATTATAATTATAGATATTGCATTTTTTTATTATTAATTTATTGTGGCAAAATTTTTAAAAAATTAAGAAAACGTTGCATAGCTAAATTCAAAATTCAAATAAAAATATTGCAATTTTATAATGTTCTTTATTTCCACTTAAAAATGCGACCTTTTAAAAATTTTGATTCATACACTGCCTTGTTTTTTCTTTCTTTTCATAACATGACATTTTATATATTTTTTTTTTTTCTCTGTTATGTACGGAAATATTAAACGTATGTTTCTTTCTTTTAAAATCATAACATTTTAATAGTTCTTTTTTTCTATCTGTTATGTGGGTAAATATCAGATGCGCAAATATACATAAGAAATAGAATATTTGAGTATTATTATGAACAATTATCCGTAAAATCAATATATATGAATTGTAAAAAAAAAACCCATAATAAATTTTTTTTTTTTTATTAATTATAATAACATAAGTACATATTAATAACCTTAAGATGCCTTACTCCAAATTTGTATTTATAAACTATTGAATGTATATGAATTGAGAAAAAGATTCAACTTAATGAATAACGACCCAGAGCCAATAAACTCACCGCTCTTCAATATATAACAATAAATAATTCAATAAATTAAAACTGCCTTTGGAACACATTGAAATGTATTTTAATTATTAATTATTAAAATTTTGTAATCAGTTTTTATACTCTTTTTTCATTTTTTTCCTCTTACTTAATAATCTTTTTTGTTTTCTGTTAAATGTTATTTATTAAAAAGAAATTCTTAATGTAAAGTTTATTCGAAAATGTTAAATTCAAAAATAGTTTTTTTAAATGTTAATCGTTAAATTTTATATGTTAAATGTTATAACTATATTTGGTACATTATGTAACACTAATTTTAAGCATTTTAATTTAAACTTTTAGTCTTAGTCAGTAGCTGAGGATGACATGTTTTGATGTCGAAATGCATTCTGAAATTTAATAAACGATATTTGTAAGATTTTTATTTCATTTGTTTTTTTTATTCAATACCGTTTATTAAAAAAGATAAGTAAAATCAAAAAATTGGTGGAAAAGATTAATTAAAGAAAAAAATTTATTATAAGTTTTTTTTTTACAATTCATAAGAAATAGACTTTAAAAATATTTAAAAACAATCAAAGTAACATTTTTTGTTCTCTTTTTTTTCTATTCGTTTTTATTTTTCTTCCAGTATTACATTTTCCTTTTTTTTTGTTTTCTGTTATTTAGGTACGCTAAGTATTTCTTTTTTTTTTTTAAATGTTTAATTTATACATGCATTCTATTTAAAAAATGTAAATTATAACCTATAGAACATTCTGAATTTTTTTTTGTTCGTTTATATTTACCGTCCATTCATATGCATACTTAACATTTTTTTTTGTTCTTTTATGTTTACCGTCCATTCATATAAATATAACTGTTGCCTACATATTAAAAAATAATAATTCGATGAATCAACTAAATAATAATAGTTGGGAATTTGGGAATTTTGTGTGACTGTGTTAGCAAATTTTTAATAGTACAGCACACATAAAAATATGCATACCATTTTTGTACATGTTTGTACCTACATATGTAGTAAAAAAATTTGGTTTTAAAAGTATGTAATTGAGAATATATTAAATTGCTTACTTCTAAATGCTAATGTTTTTGAATTAAAAAAAAATTATTTTGCTTTTTCTAGACGATGTATGTACATAACATATATTTTATGATTAATTCATAATTATTGTTATTGAAAAGAAAAATATTGTTGTTATTTACTATTTTTAAAAAAGACTGGATTTCTTATTTTTAATATATTCTTTTTGTTGTTTAATGTTTTTACATAATTGGAAATATATTCTTAGTTTTTATACTTCAGAAAAAGGCATTAGTGGTGCAGATCATCATTCCCTAATAGATCTTAATTTAAAGGCAGCTCCCAATATTTAGATATC